>VXBB01003107.1:6299-16749 GCA_013399915.1 Illadopsis cleaveri | reverse complement strand
AATACTTTATCTGCATACTTCCCTTTTCCTGATTCTTAAAAAGAGAATGTAAAAAATAACTGATTTGTCCTTTGAGCCATTTCCCTGCATATTGCCTAATTTTAACTAGCAGTGTGGGGAAACTGATTGTTTCAGGTTGGTTTCCCAAAATGGAGGGCAAGTAGGCTAGATGCTTATAATTTGTGTTGAGCCTTTTGGACTGTGAATATACTGTTCTTTGAAATTCCAGAATTTTAGTGACAAACCAACTCTGCCTTACAGAGAGAGCCAAAGAGTAAGTGACCTAATTATTTAAGATCTTTTTTAGTCCAGCTGGTGAAAAGGGTAGAATTTTGGAGGGCAAATCATCCCAAGGAAAAGGACCAAGCAAATCCTGTGGATTAAAACCTGGTTAAATGCACAGCTTGTGTTAACAGACATTTGACTTTTAATAATACCACTTTGACTTTTGTCCCTGACAGCGGGAGAAAGGCAAATACTGCATCCGTTTTACAAGAGGCCAGCTGCATTTCAGTCTTCAGAAAAAAGGAACAGTTCTAGTGAAGTGCTGGTGAAATGGTGATGATTAGGAAGAGCCAGAGTGAATTCTTTTTCCAGGAGCAAATTGTGCCTCACAAGCTTATCTGCCTTCTGTGATAAAATTATTTTCTCTGTGGCCAGAGGTAGAGCAAAAGTTGTAATTTAATTCTATATGCAAGTGTCCCATAATATCCTGTCCCAGTCTGGTGATTCCTGTAGTAAACTGGTAGGATGGACAGCCGGGTGGGTTTAGAAAAAAAACATTGAATGATTGGGCTCAGAGGATAGTGGTTACTAAGTTGACAGTACTTGGAAAGCGATGACAGGCAAGGAACTGCAGGGATGTATCCTGAGACCTGTACTGTTCAGTATCTTGTGGCAATACAGTAGACTCTTGCCAAGTTTGTAGATACAGTAAATTGATGGAAATTCAGGGGTAGTACTGCCAATCAGAGAGACCTGAACAAGCAGAGTAGGAATGTGTGCAGGAGCTTCGAGAAAGTCAAAGTGGATAAATGCAGTTTTCTTCCACCTGGGAAGGCACAGCCCTTTGAAGCAGTACTGACTGGGAAGTAGCTCTGATGAGAGGGATCTGTGGATCTTGGTTGGAAGCAAGGTGAATATGAGCCAGCAGTGTGTAATGAAGATTAACACTATTTGGGCTGTATGAAAAAGATAAGTAGAAGACTGGGGAAAGTCATTTACTCTCCTTCACTAAGCACTAATTAAACTACATCAAGAATATTCCACTCACCTACTATTCCACTCACCTCTAAACACACCCCACCTCATTAAATGGACAAAAGAGAGATAAATAAAATGCAGTGAATTTCTGTAGAGGGGCAGAAAATTGATTCTTTGGATTGCATCTAAAAGCTTAACATTTCAGTTAATTGTGTGTTAAAACATTAATTGCTTTAACAGCAACAGAAAAAAGCATAAAATTACTAAAAAGTGTTAAAATTTCAAATGTTTTGGCTGTCCTAACTGTTACTGTAAGATAAAAAAGTATATTTTGAAGGTGAAGAATGGGTTGACTTGGATCTTGTGGGTTTTGTTTGGTTTTCCAGAACTATATCTTTAGTATTTGTAATTGTCCTTTCTCTAATAAACATGCAGACTTGGAACCACAGAGTCTTTTGACTTGCTTTTTAGGGGGTTGATATTTAGAAGCGTTTTGAAGTTTAATTTCTTCCTACTGGGGAAAGTAAGTCCAAACAGAAGAGGAAAACCAGAAGAAAACAAATTTAAGTGCAAAAAGGCAGGTGATGCGTGGGTGGGTAGGAAGTGGTGATGAGCACAGTATTGGGCAAAGCATTATGAAAATAGAAAAAAGGAGTGGTGTTGAAACATGTATACGTTTAAGAAACTTTGAGGATGGAAAGGAGCTCTTGAGATAGTTCAAGTGGGATCAGCCAGAGCAATTTGTCTAGGACTAAGTCTAGTTGGGGTTTTAATAATGTTATGGGTTGTTATTCAGCAAGCTTTCTGAACAATCCAGTGTAAAAAGAAAATTCACTCTTGCCACACAAAGTGTGTTTTTCATGTGTCTGTATCTTTTACCTCTTATCCTAGCAGTGGACTAGTTACAGGAGTCTGGCTCCCTCTTTATACACATAGGTAAGAGACATCCTCACACAACCCTTCTATTCTATAGACTATAAACACTCCTGTATCAAGGATGTTCTATATCAATCCTGCTAATAATTTTTGTATCCTTTTTCTGGAACCACTCCTGTAAATGAGTGTCTGTTCTCTGGGGAGCCTACACCTGGCCTAACTAATGCTGAGTCGTGATTGACATTTGCCTTTTCTCTAACTGCTGGCATTGCTGCTCTTAATGTAGTCCAAGAAGCTGTGGGCCTTCTTTGCTTGCAAAGGCACATAACTGGTTTATGGTCAGCTTGGTTTTTTATGTTCCTCAAGGTCTCTCCTCTACCAAGCTGCTCTTCAGTTAGGTGGAGAAACTCAGCAACTACTGGTACTCCGTCTGTGCAGGACTTGAATTTTTCTTCGTCGAACATGATGAAAAGCCTTTCTGTCCAACTCTAAATGGTAGCAGAGGCAACTAATACTCGTTTTCCCCGGGATTGAGTTGAGGCTGATCAGTCTGTTATCAGCCTTCCTTCTTGAAGATAGATGTGATATTTGCTCTCTTAACAGGAAGGTGTAATCCCCTTTCCCTAACAGGACTAAGAGTACACTCAACCAAACATCAGGCAGTTCCCTCAGAGCTCATGAGTATGACCTGTTAGAGCCAATAGACTTCTGTACGGCCTGTGTAAATGCTCCATAACCTAATCTCCCACTGAGGCTATCTTCCTTGCTTTGGCCATTGCTTTTACTCTTGGGGACCTCAGATTCCTAAACAGTCTTAGCAGTAAATAATTGAGGTAAAGAAAGTGTTGATTACCTTGGGTTTTCTGTGTTTATTGTCATCAGGGGTCATGCTATATTTAGCACTGGCCCCGCATTTTTTCTAGTTTTCCTTTCCTGTCACAGAATTTTACTCCCCAGATTCCAATCAAGGTACACCTTGGCTTTCCCAACCCTGTACCTACACAATAAGATACCTCTTCCTGTCCCAGATCTGCCATCCCAGCTTCCATCTCTTACACATTTCCTTTTTATATCTAAGCTCCTTATTAATTTCTGCAGGCTTCCTGTTGCCTTCGATATCCTGCACATGGTGATAGACCATTTTTGAGCTTGGGATGATCCTTAAATATCAACTAGCTTTACTAGCCCTTCTCTACAGGGCATCTTGTAGGATTTTTCCAGGTAGATCTCTTCAGAGATCTTCAGATCTCTACCTTCTACTGTCCTGAAATCTCGGGTTGTCTTGTACTTAATCCTTTCTCTAAGAATTCTGAGCTCCATCATCTCATCATCCTTGCAGACAAACTTAAATGTCCAATGACAAATTCTTCACTGTTTGTATGTATCAGGTCTACAAATTTGCTTCTCCATGATCAGGAAGTTGTTACCACTGCACTCCAAAAATTCCCTATATTGTTTGTGTTCTGCATTGGTGACCTTCTGGCAAACAGCATAGTGCTTAAAGTTCCGTATGAGAACAGTGCCTGTAAATATGAAACTTCCCAGTAGTCTGAAGAAGTCTTCATATATTTACTCCTTATAGCAGGCACCTATTACAGCATCTCTAATTTTCTGTCTGTTAACCTTGACCTGTAAGCTCTTGACTGGTTCCTGGTCTGCCCTCATATAAGAGACAACTGCTCTTAGTCTTCTTCCTAGCATCTTTGTCCTGAAGAGCCCTTACCGATTAGTCACACCATTCCAGTCATGTCTTCATGATCCCAGTGTCATCATGGAGCTGCATTAATTTCACAAACCTCTGTAATCTCCTTTGTTCATTGCCCATGCATTGGTGTATAGATGTTTCAGGAGGCACCGTTCTTTTCTCACTTGTTTTTTGGGGAATCTCTCCAACAGTTAAACACAGAGGTCTATGAGCATTTGGATTTATCAATACAAAAATTAATAATTACAGAATTATCAGAGATTCCAGACAAACATATGAGACCTGGAAAGACTATATCACCATTATGTAATGGCCATTGGACACTTAAATGGAGGATTTAATATCATGCACTAATGAAATTGGAAATCATGGTGGAAACATTTGCTGTAATTTTTCTGAAGAGAGTTAGGCAATATGAGGAATGAAGATATTCTAAAATAAGCAGCTGCCCTCTAAATGCCAAATTAGTTAGGACTTCTTTTTCTCTCTAGGATTTTCTGACTTGCAAGAATTTTTGATGGATTAGATTCATCATATTCTGAGCAGGAGAATCCCTGGATATAAAGTTTTTGTTCATTATAGTGATACTGCCATATAAATTCAAGCCATGATAATAAATTCATTACAAACTTTCTACGTTAGAAATGTGGGTTTGTCCTTCTCTGCAAGCAGTTCTCCTTGCTTTTGGTTTGATACAACCATTCTTTGGAAATGTCTTTGTGATTCTGTGATTCCGTACCATTGTATTCTCTTATGATTTCTGAAGGTGGATACCTTGAGAAGTTTTCATGGTTTCTCCTCTGTTTTTTTCTTCTTGTGGGTTTTTTTGTTTCTTTGTTTTTTTGGGGTTTTTTTGGAGATTGGTTGGTTTCGTTTGATTTTGGTTGGTTGGTTGGTTTTAAAGCACCTTATATTTTGGGGGCTTGTTGTTTATTCACCTAGGTTTTGGGGGTATGTGGGGAGTTTGTGGTTTTGGGGTTTGTGTTTTTTTGGTTGGTTGGTTGGGTTTTTTGGTTTGTATTTTGTTTTTTCCAGAGTGCTTAATATGTTTCTGTGCTTTCAGGACTCTTTCTTTTCTATTCTTTGTTTTTTGGAAGGTCTTTTCGTCCTGACAGTATCTCTGTGAGTTTGTTATGAAGAGAGGTGCTTCTTCTCATGTCTTTGTTTTTGAGTTGAAGTCTGGCAGGATTCACAGTTTGGTCTCCTGTAACTCTGTCTTAGCTCATGGTGAGTGTGTACTGCACCTGCTCACTACTTAAAATCTGGATAGGAGTGTTTAACTTCTTACAGTGTTTAACCTATCTGTATCTTTGCTTCTTCCTAGCATGAAGGAACTAGTTGACTAGCCCAGACCCTTGGAATGATGTCTTGAGCAGATCCCTTAGCATTGTTTCTGTGCACTGCAGTTCTGTCTGCAAACATATAGAAAAGTCGACTAAGCTTAGACCATCCACTGTGATGCCAAGCACAGCTCCTGTATATTTGTTTTTCATATATTAAGACTTTGGTGTGTTACCTTTATGGGTCATTGACGTGCTTTTTTACCTGGTTCTTCATGGACATTCGAGTGTTAGCATTTTTGTGTTTGAACTTGGATTTGGAAGCTGTAGATGCCTACTGAGAATTTGTGATAGTGCCAGTCAGACTCAATACTGACTACTGGAAGGGAGCAGCTGGGTGGTGGCGGTGGAGTCCCCTCTCCGATGGGACAGGGGCATTCCTGCAGCACCATGGACAGGACCGAGTGTGGGGCAGGCGGGATCAAGGCCCTCCGCGGGCTTCGCACCTCCTTGTGGTCCGTGGCATGAGGCAAGGATGTGCGCAGTCGTGAGCCTCTGACGTTGTTGCTGACTGTTCTCTCAGGCCAGTTCTTTCTCCGGGTACTCTTAGATCCACCTGCCTACAGTTCCCAGGCTTAAGGAGAAGAGAGTGTCTGTGTCCAAGTCTCTGCTTTCAGAATCTGACGTCATGAACTCTAATACATTGCTTTGTAAATGCATCAAGTGTCACACCTACTGCTGGTATTAAAAAAAGCAATATCCTGCCTGACTTGTGTGCATATCCACAGTATGAATTTCTAGGCTTGGGAGTATGTGTGTTTTGTTTTTAAAGGGATTAAAGATTCATGTTAGAATATGGTCCTTAACATAGCCTAGAAAATGTTAATTTTTTTTTTTTTTTTTTTTTTTTTCTTTTTTCTGTTGTTTAAATACTGGTGTTGTAGAAACAGAGTAATAAAATCTTTGCATAGTCTGGAAGTTGTCATGAGTCTTTATCTTTACAGTGCTTGTGTAATAAATGAAAAGTTGAATTGAAAGTAGAGGTAATACTGTTCTATTTTGTAACTGTGCATTTTTATTTTAATGATTAAACAAATGTATGTAGAATATTATGAAAAAAGTCTTGTAAATAGTCTCTGCTTTGTTGCTTGTGTGCAATAAAAAATAAAAGAACCTCTGTGTAATTCAGTACAACCAAGCAGAATTTGGTCAGATTATGAATGTAACATGCTGTCTAAATGTGGAAAGATTTTCAAGTCTTCTTTGAAACAAGCCTGTTTAAAATCAGATCTCCAGTCAACTGCTTCTAAGGAGATGATATTAAGAGTTTTAACAAGCATTTTGAATGGTAATATTGAAAGATTGTGATTTTTTAAAGAAGTTATTTAGCTACGGTTTGTTGATGCAGGACTGAAAAAGTTGTTGTCTGAAAAGTTTACAGAAGCTGAATGAAGACTGATTGATGTAAGACATGTAAACAAAGTGTTGCATATGAAAAGATAGATACAGAAAATGGTAGTAAATCTGGTTTTGTTTTGATTTGTGTATTGTTTTTTAAGTGAATTTGTGTATTTGGAAAGCATAGCCAATGTTATATTCTGTTAGGTTTTATTTTGATCGTGGCTGTTTCTCCACTGACCTGGACATTACCTTTTTGACATTAGACATAGAGACTGACTGTGAATTAGTTGTTTGTGGTAAGCATGACAGTGTGAGTACGGTTTTGCTCTGAGGGGGCCTAAATATCATTAGACGCTTTTCATGATTATTCTTAGTATGAATATAAACTTTGTGTGTATTTTTGTAGTATTTTCCCCCCATTTTTATTCAGCATTGTATTTTGACTTTAGTGTGTGTTTAAATACTATGCTTTCAATTTCAGTGTGGTAAAGTGATAAACCCAGAAATTTCCAGACAGACATCTGACAATTGTCACTGAATTTTTCAGACTGTAAGAACTGATAAAGTTCTCTAAGCATGGTAACTGTCCAGCAGCTTTTATTTTATGTGAAGCTGACCTTTGAAATATCCAGGATAATACCCACTTGTGATACATCTAGTCAACTGTGATTTTGAATGTCTGAAAGTGTTTTGTTATCTGAAGGTTATTAAAGAAAGGAAATGTCTGTGGGGAAAGTGCAGATACGAGAAGGTTCAGTTGAAGGTTTCTCTCTGGCATTGGCTAGCCTTTCTCAAAGGAAGGCTGGCATTAGGAATTCTGCTGTGTTGAAGAATCTGGTTTTGTTTTGGGATTTAATTCTTTCAGATGATTTAATGTTCTTACTTGAAATACAGACACCCCATTTACTATGCATATTGCATAATCTCATTTTTGGTATGGTAGAGTGAAGAAATGAAGAAAGGTTATATATTTGACGGCATAATGTAACTACAATTTTGTTAGATGACCATAATTTTAAAATCACGTGATTGTTATTAAAGCACTGAATGTGTACTGTGGCAGAAGAATTATTCTTTTATGAGCAACAAGCTGAGCAGATTTTTTTAATTTTGGTAAGGCTTAACCATTTATTATTAGCCATCATATTCACAATGTTAGTTGATCTTCCTCTGTAGTTCCCGATATGCAGCTGTGACATTTGTTGGAACATACCAGCTTTGTAATGTTATTTGATACTATTTGCTTACTTCTTATGTAACTCATGGCAGAAAATAAAATGTTTTCTCTGGTTCAAAGGAAAAACTTAGCCTGAAAGTTGCTTTCTAAGTGTCCTTATCTCAAAGGAAAAATACACGGCAAAAAGAAAAGGAATGTCTACTATGATCTAGTGTATGTAATAGAGTAGTTATGAATTCCATCTGTTTAATAGGTACTGCCTAGATACAAGGAATAGTATTGCTAGTCAGTACGATTGCAGTGCTGTGAGAGGAAAAACATGCCATGCAGCTATATTAATTATTTTTTTATTGTGTCAAGAGTTCTGTGTTTTACAGTATTAATTAGAGGAGCTTTTATTTAACTAGCTAAATTAAAAGCGCTTCAACACTTTGGGGTGGAAATAACATCTTCTGAGATGATACTTTGTAATAAAATTGATGATAAAATCTGTGCTTCTGCATACTTAATAAAAACTTTGCTGTTACCATTTGGAACACATATCATTGAACCAACTTATAAATATTTTCATAGTATCTTTTAAAGAAACAATGTGATAATCATTGTAGTTAAAAGTAATTTTATAGTTCAAATTTGCACCATTAAGAATTTACTCATAATTAATATTCTACTGAACTCAAGTTTAGCTTGTTTCCCAAAGATATGAATAGCAAGTGTCTAGATTTCTGAGTAAAGCTGTATGGTGTTTTGCCACCTTCCGTCTTGACCATAGATTGTATGTAGATAATGGAAAACTATTTTTTTAACAGCTGCTTTTTGGTTTTCTGGGGAAAATGCAGGGGTGGGAGGAAAGGTAAGTTAAATAGCTCTAGACCATAACACAATGTAGAGAGAGGAGAAAAAATGTGTTTTTCCTAGATGCAGTTTTGGTCATACTAGGGATAGTGATTATAGACTACACAAACATTTAAGGTTTGCAGAATGCAAAAATCAGTGAAAAATATGCTTTAATTTGTCTGAAATTTACTAGAATTTGAGAATATCAGTTATTTGTAGCTGCTACATTAAGTATAAAATTTCACTTTAACTATGTGACAGCAGTCATAATTCTGTATTTTTTTTTAAATTGGATTAATGACTTTGAGTTCTGTTAGAAGTAAGTCCTAGAGTAAAAGCATTGGATAGGCAGTCAAGCAGTGTTGTAAGTGAAAAAGGTTCTAACAGATTTATGGCATTAAAGAATGTCGAACAGGTGTGTTTTGTTTTTAACTTTAAATAATCTAGGAATAACAAGAATTATATGACAGTTAATAAAAGACTCTCCAAAGTCCACAAAATAACCTGGGAAATATTGGTGCTTTGAAGAATTTATTGATTCAATTTTCCTGCCAAAGATTATGTTTACATCTTGTCCTTTCTGTATTTTAATGTATTGTGCCTTTGTAATTGTGAATTGTGGATAATTCAAAGTGCCTTTGCATGCTAAACCTAAGAGGTATTACTCACAACGGCCAGAACTGCCTTGAAGTACGATACTATTAGGGTGCAAATGAAGTTAATTCTAAATACATTATTTTCCTGATCAGGAAAGCAAACAGGTCTTTATCTGGTGGATGTATTTGCATTGATGCAGCATTTTTATATTCTGTTCAAATAGCCTAAATATTTGAAATTTGCTAGCATTTGCTGTTTGTGCATGTGACCAACAATGGCGGATGGTTTTCCTCCCAAAACTGCTGTGAAAGAAAAAGGTCAAAATAAAAACAGATGCCTAAGTAAACAGCTGTTGGTACAATTAAAGGGCACTTAGAGTCAACCAAGATGCTGACAGAGTCCTCTCAACCACAGTTCCATGGAGACCTAAATACTGCAGTGTTCAGGGCCACGAAAAAGTGATTTGTTGCCTTTGCTTTTTCCCTGGCTTAGTTTTTTCTGCCTTAGTTGGCTCATCATGTGTCAGAGTCCAAGAACTGGTAGTCAGCACAAAGGAAGTGGTGAGAGCAGGTGAAGAGGTAGAGCAGAGAACCACAGATTCCAGACTGAAGCCTGATGTTTCTGGAGATTTTCTGTTGTTGCAGTTATCCTTATTGAGTATGAATCTAATATCTTGTTTCCTTATCTGTCTGAAGTCTAATTTTTTTTGCAGACTGGACCTTTTTATAGCGATCTGCCACCTGGTTGGCTTTCTTCAGAAGTGTTTTCAAGTCACCTCTTTGATAGGTTCTTACAGATATCCATCAGTATTGTATTGTACTGAAAATTCCTGCTTTCTTCTAGATCAGATAGTAAATTGAAAGTGGTAAGAGAACAGGCAGTTAAAGAGAGCACAATATCATCCTAAAGAGGAAGGAAAAGGGAGCGCTTTACAACTGTTGGTGTCATTATGGCCATTTCTTCCTAGAAATGTTCCCATTTGAATTACAGTCTGTGTAGATACAAATATATTTTAATAAGAGTAAGTGAAAACCTTTACATTTAATATTTTCAAAATATTTTCTTGTCTGTCTTTGTTGTGGAGTCGTGGAGTATTTGTTACTACTAATCACTGAGATTTTGCACTGAAACCTGACATTAGAAGGATTATTTACAGTATATAATTCAGTACAGTATTGTATGTGGCTTTCCAGAGTTGAGAAACAGTTAAAAGTCATAGAAAGGCTTTTGAAATTTTCTGCTGCTTTTCTTGCTCTGTGGGTTCCAACCATTATTTTGTCTTATGGGTCACATTTCTGGTTTGTTTGTGATACTATACTTTTATGATAATGTTTGAGATGCTGTATTCCAGAGGATACAGTTTTGTCTGGTCTG
>VXBB01003106.1:0-28175 GCA_013399915.1 Illadopsis cleaveri | reverse complement strand
TATATCATAAATATGATGTGGGTACATATATTCTCTGTTAATGATAAATCTTTCCCAGTGGCCGAGTATCATATAGCTCAGTGGCTTCACCTTGCTGTATCAGAGAATTTTAAAAGTTGTCTATAAAATTTTCTTAAATACAAGCCAGAGATGTATTTATTTTAAGCAAAACAAACTCATTTATTTTATTGGGAAAATATTTATTATTTATTGTCATATTTTGGGGGGTAACATTGGACATTTATGCACCCAGAAGTGACTGACAAAGTTTTTGAGTGGTGTTAAATAGCTTAAGGTAATAACCAGTTTAAATTTTCTGTGAATACAGCTGTGAAGTGATGACAAAGAAAATAAGATAGTAAAAACTCTCATGGGTTTATTTCAAGTGAAAAGCAGCAAAACAAAAACAATTCTAACAATCTAAAACAAACAAAGCAACTTTCCTAGGAAACAACACCAAAAGTTTTATTTGTTGAAATGTATAACTGGGCACTTAGTGTTGGAAAACTTTTACAATGTCATCTGTACCGGGAGAATATTAGCTTTCGTTATTTAGATTAAAATTAATCAAGAGCATGCCAAAAGCCTGCGCTCACATGTGACTAAATTATGTTTGGAATTCTGGAAACTCTTACAAACGGATAAAGAATTTACATATTTCTTTCTTTATTTCAACGAAGTACAGTAAGCACGGATAACATTATAACTGTCCTGTATTACTTTTTTGATTTTCACACATCTTCTCTCTGCATCTTCTGGATCGGGCCAGTCACCGGTTCCTTCTCTTTCCCCTTCTGCTCTTCCCTTCATCCCATAGCTTGTCTGCATGGAAGATCTGTGCTTGCTCAAAGAATCGCAGCATGTGCCGAGTGGAGAGAGCCAGCAGCAGGACCATCGAGGCAGGGCAGCGGCGGGGCAGCGGCCGGNGGGGTTGCTCGAGGAAGTCATCCTAGCGACAGAGCCTCTCTGACCTCCTCCTCCTGCCCATCCACGGGTGCTCGCTCTTTCTGGGCACGTGTCACCGCCAAGATGTGTCGCTTTTCTAGTGCTTTTAGATTTAACGTTAGTAAACCAAATTTTTAAGCAACAATTAAGAATAAAATCCAAACAATTCGAGACATTTTCGTTTTAACATTAATCTTCCCTCTGAAGTGGGGGAAGAACCTTTTCCTGATACCCCTGACACAACTTCAGGCCATATTCTCCAGTCCTGTTGATGCCTTTTTCTGAGCCACTGGGTACCACAGAGATGAGATCAGTGCCTGCCCCTCCATTTCTCCTCAGGAGGAAGCTGCAGGCTCCAGTGAGGTCTCCTTTTCAGCACACTGAACAGACCAAGTGCCCAGCCACTCCTCATATGGCTTGCCTTGAAGCCCTTCACCACCTTCATGGCCTCCTTTGGACACCCTCTGACAGCTCAATGTCTTTGTTACATTGTGGTGCCCAAAACTGCCCCTAGCACTAGAGGTGAGGCCACCCCAGCCCAGAGCAGAGCAGGACAATCCCGTCCCTTGCCCAGCTGGTGATGCTGGGCCTGATGCCCCCAGGACACTTGACTCAGATCTAACTTGCCACTGACCAGGACCACCAGGTCCCTCCCTGTGGTGCTGCTCTCTAGCCTCTCATTCCCTATTTCCAACTACATTGTGTGGCAGCTGAATAAAACAGGCATCTCAGGGAGGTGAACAGGGCAAGTAGCTCTGAGCAAGAGTTTGGTTCATGCTGACACCTTCTCCAGAGATACAGACAGCTTTGGTTACATAATCTCAGTTGTATATCCCTGTCTGGGACAGGTCCCAGACACAAAGGGACTCAAAGAGATCTGTGGATTCCATGGCCATGTCTGTGATGTTAAAACGCTCCCTTGCTTACCCCCCCAGAGGAGCGCAGGTAGCCAGTGGCTCCTAGAAGGGCCTGGGAACACCCAAGGAGCCACCAGCCACTCAGAGCCCATCTCAACATAGCCAGAGAAGCACAGGGGCCCAAAGCCAGGTGGGAACTGTGCCCTGTCCAGGCTCTTTCCAGGACCCTCCTAGGGGGCCCACTGCCCCATGGCCCAGCTGTGACACCAATTATAAGAAGAAGTCAAGGTTGAAGCAGCTTTTGAACTGAAGGACTTTCTGCCTAGAGGTACAGGATGTGTTAGGGGAAGAGCATTTTAGGATTGCAGAGGATTTATAATGGGCTGTTTAGGGAAAAACTAAAGATGGGAAAGGAAAAGAGTTTAGATGACTTGGGGAGGAACAAGTAGAGGAAAATAGAGGGATAATATGACAGAAAGGGCTGGTTGTTTTTAAGTAAGTACACTTGTCTGCCTTTGCCATGTACCCAGTTAGCAGAGTCTGACCTATCTTCTTATCACATTAATTTCTAACTCTTTTTTTTCCCTGGGTGTAGGGAGGAGCTCACTCCTGGGGCCTCAGAGGAGTCCCAGCTGCTGGGGAGGTAGCAGCGTCTGGGGAAAAGTCAGGTGCCGTGTCTGTGAGACCACAAAGTGGTTGTCTCGGTGTTGTCTCTGTCCGAGAGGTCCTGTACCTCAGGCGCTCCTACATCCAGTGCCAGCAACTGGGGAGGGATCGAGGGACAGCTGCTGGATCTACATCCTCACTGTCCTGCTCAGCCAGAGGAGGGAGCAGGATGATGCTGTTTGTGCTGTGTTTATGTAAGTGCTCTGTGTGCCTGTGCCCACGGTGCAGCAGGCTATGATTACCTGTGCACATGTCATGCATTTCTGGCTCTGAGTTCTTGGTCATCTCTGGATTGGTTTTATATGTCATTTAAAGACAGCTCAAGCCATGTCACAGTAGAGAAGTTTTGAAGCTCTTGATTTCTGCAGAAAGTGTCTGGCAACATGACAGATGGCAATTTAAGTTAGTTACAGAGAAATGGAAAGGGATTTAGCATTTAAAAGCACCCAACAAATTGAGTTTACTATCCCACATTCTTTTGCCTTTCAAGAATGAAATTAACACTTCACACAGGCCAGTAGATGAAATTTTAACTGTTCATTTTAACAGGAAATATCTGGGGTTGATAAGTGAAGTTTTAACTGTCCTTTTTGTTGTTGTTTTTTTTTCCCCTATACTGCCATTACCTTTTCTTCAATTATTTTTTTATCCTCATTTTATTTCTGTCATTTTTTCTGGGGTTTTTTCTTTTGGTTTTAGGTTGATTGTGGGGTTTTTTATTGGGTTTTTTTCTTGGGGCTGCTTAATGGAAGAAAAATTATTACTTATTCACTGATCTTCCACAATACTTTTGAATTCCTGTGTTTTGGTGGACTTTTTTTCAGGAAGTAGAAGTTACTGTTGGACAAGATCCAGAATATTTGAGAGACTGATTTCAGCTCAAGATTGAAAGTCATGAAAAAAATGCAGTATCAGTATGAATCTTTTCCTTAGATCTAATCACATGTATAAAAACATGTTGAAGTTCAAGAATGATGTTTGCATTCTTTTTGAAATAGTCTAAGCAACCAAAACAGGAGACTGCAAATATAGAATGTTATTTCACCTTCTGCATAAATTCCTATTATCTTTCGGAGAAAGTGAAAAGAAGTAGATAACTCATGCCATAAAGAAATTGTGCCATTCATGACATAATGTTCCTTAAATTGCTAAAGCAATATATCGTCTGCTTCTGCAAAACATTTATAATAGCATTTAAGACATCCATAATCATTTTCAGAGTTTCATAATACACTGCAAAGAACATAAGAATGTCTCTTGTAGTGGCCAAAGGCAGCTCCCTGTAGAAGAATATAACAAGTTAATCACAAATTAATTTTCGCACATACACTCTCTCATATTTTGATTATTTGCAGATAGGTTTTTTTAATAGGATTTGATTAAAGTAATGACTGCTTATGGATTTTTCTCCTATGAATTTGCCTACTCACTTTTCAAACCTGTGTAAAATAATACTATCCAAAAATTTGCCATATGCTGCGAGGAAAACCGCCTCCTTTTGCTTGTTTTCTATCTGCCTTCTGTTACTTTTATGTGATGCCCTCCCCAGCTCTTGCACTGGAACACAGTGATCAGTTAATCCCCATTCAATCTCTCTGTGTACTTGGGCTTTACCGACATCTGTTACAGACCTCATTCAGTTGTCTCTCTTTTTTTGGTCTGAAGACTCTTCACTTCAGAATCTTCACTGAAGCATCTTCACATAAATATTTGTTGTGCAGAAGGTATTATAGACACATGGGCCATGTTCTTTGCTTTTCTCTTAGCGTTTTGCAGTTCTGTGTCCTCTCAGTCAGACCTACATAAAATATGCCAGTGCCTCTGCATGGACTAATGCTTCCAACTCCTGGGAAAAAAAAAAAAAAAGAGGAATTTATTTAGATTACATTTACATCTGCTAGATAAATGGATCACATATCTTGCCACATTTCAGGTATCTTAAGATTTGTACATAAGGTGAAACCAGGCTAACATCTGTGTGCATTAGATCTTCCTAGACTTTGACTGCTGATTTACAGAGGGTGGGATTTTCTCATTGACTAGTTCTCTTCAGCCAGGAGCTGCTCAGAGACTCTTTCCAGAGCTAGAGGTATTAGTTCTGTGCCATTGGTTACTCACTGTGGAGGCCCGTGAGCCTACCAGGGAGAGGTTGGTAGTCATGCCCTAGAAGGGTGCATGTACCGTAGGCTCCAGGAATACGTCACAGCACAGGGTGAGGAAAAAGGCTTCCCCCATAATGCTTTACACCACCAGGATATCTCCTAGGTTCTGTTACTCCATTGGCTTGTTTGGTTGATATAAGCTGTTCAGCCCATTTTTGCTATGTATGTACATTCCCCAGAATGTTCTTTCTCTGTTTTCCCATTGGTTCCTACCCTTTGCCCCACCTGTGTACCACCCTGGGGTTCTCAGATCATTGGTCCCTGATGCTCTGCTCCACCCCCTCTTACCCCATACTTAAGCCTGGACCCTCCTTCGTTCTTGGTCTTTTTCCCTGGACCCCTTTGGCGTGTGGCCTCAATAAACCCCATCAGATCTCCATACAGAAGACCCTCCCTGTCTCTCGTTCGCCCAGCTATCTGTGGTGTGCATGTGCTTGGACTGTCTGACTGTTTGTGTGCCAGCCCAAACGCCTTCCAGTGGAGATCGTTTCGGGAAGGTAGCAACAACTCGCCACCTAGCTGCACCGCTACTATGCCCCAAAATATTTTAGTCAGTTCTTTATTCTATAACTTGAAAAGATGACAGATGGTGTTTTCTTTGCCTAACATGGAGGAGTTGTTTGTGCTGGCATAGGGTAAATGATATTTCATTATTTCTCAATGATTTTGTGTGTTTTTGAGTAAGAACAGAAAAAAAAAAGGTGCTTGGTGCGTTTTACTGCTGTCCATTAAAATCTTGCTCAGTCATACTGCAGCCATTTCTCTAAATTCCTGGGGAATTTTTGGTCTACTTTTTTTCCCTCCTGCCCAAGATAATGACAACAGTAACATTATGCTTGATGTTAAATATGATGACCTGGTTTAACCCTGACTATTCATTTAGCTTTTACACTGAAGATTAAATAATTCTGTTGTGACAAGAGCCCTTGCTGTGGTCACGGAGAGTTGTGTAATCCATTACCTTGGACAATATTGACACCAGTCTGAGTAATACTAAACCGGTGCATCCTTCCTAATTCAAGACTAGGCATTCTTCTCTGAAAGTGTTAATGATCCTCTCAGCTTCTTTATGGCATGCCACTTTGTCAGTTCCAAGGGCTAGTGCAGCTTGGATCTTTTACTCCCTACAGTGTAAAACCTGCCATGCAGTTCTGTACATTTCTTCATGTTGTCAGCCCTCATTTAGAGATGGGGGAATTGCTGCTATTGATGCAAGACCTCCCAGGTATCTTGGCCATTCACACAAATATACCCTATAGTGCCTTAGTGGAGGAGGCAGCAATACTGCCTCTGGGGAAGGAGCCCGAGAGTGCTTTGCAAGGGGCATGTGGGGAGACTGATTTGCAGTTATCATTATAAATTGATATGATAGTAGAAGAGAGTGGAAGGCAAAAAAATGGAGAGGAGAGATGATGTGAGACCTTCAAACAGTGAATGCTCAATTCAGAGTAAAAACTCTCCCAGCGTATTTTAATTCTCTGCAACTAGTGCAGAGTATGGGTTTCCATTTGTAAACTTGCCAATACACTGTTTCTACCAGGTATTTCTGTTTTAACACTGGCACTACATCACTGACCTATTAATTTTCCTTATTAATCACTTTAAAACCACATTCTTCCCTAATCAGTGACCACTTTCCCCTTTTGAAATTTTTGTTACTACTTCACACATAGATTATCTGGTATTCAGTGTTTGGAAGCTTTTTAATGTAATTATTTCTGGTTATTCAGGACACCCATTCCTGTCCTCCAGCTTAATTCTAGAAGACTTGACACTTTTTACCAAAAAGATGCAGTTTTGTCAAAAGTGTACATGCTCTGCTACACCTCCCTCCACCTCATGTGGAAGGTCAGTCAGAAGATAACAAGGTACCCTTGTGGAGACCCAAAGCCAGTGGGCTTTCACCTCTGCCTTGGAGACAGAGGAAATGAAGCAGCTGTCTACTTTGCCAGGTCTCTCAGAGGATCCTTCTGTTGTGGAGTTGCTGAAGGTCAAAGAGCAACAGCTGCCTATCACTTCTACAACTGATGTAGAAGATTCCCTGATACCCATCCACTAGGTGATTTATTGCCTGGGAAAACAAGGGATCAACAGGACCTGTTCATGCTTTATCAGTCCCATATGGCCAGTGTGAAGATTTGAGGAAGAATGGAGACTAGCAATAGGCTACTGCCTGAATGAAGTAACACCATCACGGAGTGCTGCTGTCCTGGACATACTGGAACTTCAGTATGAATTGGAGTCAGAGGCAGCCCAGTGGTATCACAGTGGGTATCACTGAAGCATTTTTGTCAGTCCTTTCAAAAGCAGAGTGCAGGCCACAGTTTGCTTTTACTTGTCTGTGCTGGATTTGGGGCTCTGACCTCAACTCCCTTTTGATCACACATTAATGAAGAATGAACTTTGATGGAACCACGAGCCCAGCAGTGATGGATTCAGAACTGCTTTCCACATGCAACAGTCAAACACCACACACCTTCCTTCCTGCCTGAAAACTGATTCTGACAGATGGAGCCCAGGGTCATGCATTCAGGGTACTCAATGCACTTTTATAGGAATGGTCCATAATGTAAGGGAACGTTATCTGTATATGTACCAAAAGAGAGGAAAGTGATGGGGTTTTGGGAAGTGGGACCTGGCATTATAGAAATTATATGGAATACGGGGTGCCTGCTATCTTAGTTTCAGCTGGAATAGAGAGAATTTTCTTCCCAGCAGCTGTTAGTGCTGTATTTTGGATTCAGTATGGGAGTAATACTGCTAACACACTGATGTTTTCGTTGCTGCTGTGCACTTCTTATCTTAAATCAAAAACTTTGCAGTGCCTCACGCTCTGCCAGTAAGAAGCTATGGCAAGGAACTAGGAAGGAGCATTGGGACAGGTAACCCAGTATGCCAAAGGGATATTCCATACCATAGAATGTCATGCCCAGTATGTAAACTGGGGGAGTTGGCTGGCAGGGAACGACTGCTGCCTGGGCAGCCTGAGCATCAGCCAGTGTGTGGTGAGCAACTCTATTGTGCATCACTTGTCTCCCTTGTGTTTTAGTTCTCTTTCTCACTTCTCACTGCTATTGTATTACTATTGATTTTCTTTATTTCAGCTATTAATCTGTTCTTTTCTCAGGCCATGTGTTTTTTGTGATTCTCCTCCCAGTTTTGCCAGGGGTAGGAATGAGCCAGCAGCTGTGCAGTATTTAGTTGCTGGCTGGGATTGAACCAAAACACCTTATCATCTTTGGAGTTTACAAATAACAGTTGTTGACTTGCACAAATCACTGGATCTGTATACACAGGGTATCCATGGATACACTGTAAATACAATAAAGAATTTCTTATTACTGTGGATGCAAATTAAAGAATCACAGAATCACAGAGTAAGCTGAGCTGGAAGGGACCCATGAGGATCATCGGGGTCCAACTCCAAGCCCTGCACAGCACCATTCCCAGGAGTCACACCATGAGAGTATTGTCCAAAAGCTTCTTGAACTCCATCAGGCTTGGTACTGTGACGGCTGCCCCAGGGAACCTGTTCAGTGCCCAAACACCCTCAGGGGAAAGAACATTTTCCTGACGTCCAAGCTAAAGCTCCCCTGACACGAATTCAGGCCATTTCCTCCAGGCCTGTCACTGGTCACCCAAGAGAAGAGATCAGTGTCTGCCCCTCCTCTTCCCCTCAAAGGAAGTTGCAACCCCCAATGAGATCTCCCCTCAGTCTCCTCCAGGCTGAACAGATTAACTGCCCTCAGCTGTTTCTCACATGGCTTCCCCTCAAGACCCTTCACCACTGCCCTCCTTTGGACATTCTTTAATAGTTTAATGTTTCTTGTGTTGTGGTGCCCCAAAGTGCACACAATATCTAAGGTGACTGCACCAGGGCAGGGCACAGCTGGACAATCACATTTACATAACATGTTAATGTCTTGGTTTAGTTTTCAGTAAATCCTAAAGATTCACTCATTTTGAAGGTGTACTTGCTTCAAGTTACCTCAACAATAGCTTTCTGCAGACAATAGCAGAAAGTTCCTAGATGATGAAAGGGACAGAGAACCTGCACTGTGAAGAACAACTGAAAAAGCTCAGTCTTCACCCTAGAGAAGAGAAAGCTTAGGTGCCATGTCACCACAGATTTCCAATATATAAAGGCTAGCTACAAAGAGGACAGAGCTTGTCTCTTCACAAGGACAAGACACGGGACAATGAGTACAAGTTGCACAAGAAGGGATCTCAACTTGAAAAGAAAAAAAGAAAATTCTCATGGTAGGAGCAATTTTCAGAGTAATTGGATAGAGTCCAATTTACTGCAATAGCTTTAATAGGCTGGATAATTAATTAAAGAAATAGCATGTGAAATGATTATTCTGAATTATTCAGGGATGGTAAACACATGCTCTTCGGAACATTTTCTGCTTTTTTGTCTTCTTCTCCCCAATTCACTTGTTTATTGACCTGACCCTTTTCCAGGTAATAATCAATTTACTTGCCTACTCAATTACATGCTAAGATAGTGAAATCTTTAATGCATTTTCCCAGAAATGTGGTAAGGACCACTAGAAACCTTACCCTTCTTTCTCAACCTTTTATTTATTTATGTTCTCATTCTAAGAGGTTTGGGGTTTTTTCACATGTGATTGTGACTTTGAGAAACAGCAGTAATTACACTGATATATCCTTTATAATGTTTTTTCCTAGCCTAAGTGTTTGCTATTTTCTAGGTTGAACTCCTCCAATGTGAAGAGGCCCTCATTGTAGTTTAGAAAACATTTGGCTCATCTTGATGCTAGCTAATGGCTTTAAAAAGCACTAATATTCATTGAGTAATTTTCTCATGCCTGATTTTGACTGTTGGTGATTTGAGTCCCCTTATACACTGAGTATGCCTAACTGGCTTAACAGGAAATAACATATGACTATTTTGTTTTCTACATACCATCAGTGAAAGTTGGTCTTTCAGACCATTAAAACACTGCCTGAGAAAGGGCAGGAAGTCGCCTTAATCCTAATTAATTTCTTTTTTTCATGCAGTTTTGTAAGAAGAACAGCAAGTCTTGGTACTTTGTAGAGGTTTGGTATGGTCTCTGTGTGTGTATGTGTTCATATCCTCAGAACAGGATACTATTTTGCCTCTTCCATACAGTTCAAATGTGGCTCCCTTTTTACTGAATACTTAGTTTTCACGCCCATCCTCACATTTAAAGGTAGCATAAATTAGACTGAATGTGTGTGTTTCTTTGTAAAGCAGTTTGATGTGAACATACACAGGCTTGAACTTTGCATAATGAGTCTTGTAGTCCTACAGATCCTACAATGTAGTAAAGACCTATGAACTAACTTGGGTTCCCAAGGCTGGGCCAAAGAAGATTTGCAAAACACAGAAAAACATTATTCTTCACCTGGAAAAAAAACCCAAAAAACCAAAAAAATACCCCAGAAAAATCTGCTGCATTGAAAAACATTAATAAGTTTGCTAATTGCTATCTATGTAACTTTCATTCTTGAAAGGAGGATTTGCAGGGCATTTTTCGGAGAAAGGGCAAAGATGTGGTATTTCTAGTACACTCTTTGCCTATCAAATTCTTATTCATCAACAGCCTAATTAACTACTGCTTTGAAATAGTAGTATCATCACAACATTTCATATGATTATTTTTCTAGTTTCCTACATTGCTTTTTCACCATAATGGAAGGATTCATTTGTCATGAGCATGAGGATATTACAAGGTACTGGAAAACAGCATATGAAGCTCACATGTGGTGGCAATAGTACACAAGCCTAGTTTAAAGGCTCTTTGGTGCCTACAGAATGTCTGCATGGCAGTCAGGTGTGACTGCAGCATATGGAGATCTACCAAAATAGCTGAAGCCCAGGTTTGCTGATGCTAGTCAGAGATAATTATCAGTCAGGATTGGGAGCATGAAGCTTGCACAGGGCAAGGATAGCCAGCCCAGGCCAAAGCCGTCAGCACTGGCAATGCTGGTGATACAGGCTTTAAGTAGATTAGAGCTGGCAAAACTTTTCCTGTTTTCTGTGTTTTTACACTTCTGCTTAGACTATGGGCATATTCAGTGCAGTGCATGTGTGTACACAAACATATGCATGACCCCAGTATCACTTCCAAAATCCCCACTGCCAGGCTGACTGTCAGTATGGTAATGTTATGATAATTGCAGCAGTGAAAATGCTGGCAGGATTTATGATCATTTTGATTCCTGTTTTGTTATACTGTAGTATAACAAAAACTTTATCTATTCTTAATACTTTCAGAATTTTTTGCAGATCATTATGCAAGCTGATGGTGGTTTTCTTAACTAAATTTAAAGGTTCCTTATGTGGATATCATAAATAAATTTTAAAAGGATCATTTACTTATTAACTGGTAAAGGGGAAAATACTGAAAGTAGACAGAATGTTCTGGATTGAACTGATGGATAAACAGGAAATCAAAAGACTAAAACTGTTCATGGGTTACAGAAGAAGTTTCCTGTATTCAATAGAATAAGAAAGCCAGGGACTAGAGGAGGTAGGGAGATAAGCACTAAAATTCCTGATAGAAAGAAAATGAGGTCACCATTGCAGCAACAGAACTGGAGCCCTAGGGGAGGAAGGCAGGTGTGCAGACAGCAAGGTTGCTTCTGCTGGAGCACTGATCTCCAAGGAAATTGTGCCCTGGGGAACTTGGGGACAAACAATGCCATGCGGACTGGAGCTCTGCAACATGGTGAGAGTGAGTATCAGATCCACCCAATGTAGAACCCTCCTTCTACACTGATATTTTTCAGGGGACTAGAACTGTAACACAAAATGACTGCCACCCACTTCAGCATTTCTCTTTCACTGAGAGTACAGAAATCCAGACAGAAGTCCTCCCACACCTACTCAGGACACAGGCTAACTGAGGTGGGGATGACAGCACATCCTTTTGCTATTTTCTGCATGGATGAGTTTGCCATCCTTATCACCATAAGATTGACTAAACTTCTAGGCTGTGGGATTCTTCAGTGAGAGCATTTCCTGCTGTTCAACTCCTTTGGAGCAAAAACTGAAAAAGCCAAGAAAAAAATTAAGCTGAGTGAAAATTCAATCTGTCTTTGTGATTATGACATTTCAGTGAGAGTTCAGATGAGAGAAACCTCTTTTTTCGCTTTGTGCTCCAAAGACTGCTCTCTATTGCTAGGCAAAAGGACCCTGTGATCATTTTGCACACAGCTGACTAGGCCCAGCTCTGCCTGTGCCAGCCCAAAATGAATGGAGACTCTCCTTCAGAGGAAAGTTTGTTGGTTAGAGTGTGCTATACAATGGCTGAGACCATGGCTCTTCCAGTCCTTTTTAGAAGAGGATTTTATTTCTGGGATGGGCCTTGGCTTCCCACAGGCCTCAGAGCTGTTGACATTTTTACAACCAGATGTTTGGTAATGAATGTTTAAAGCATAACAAAATGCAGACATTACATTAAATGCCAACACTAGTTGTTCACACATCTTACTTTCAGGAGTCACAATCAGAAATGGCATTGAAGAAGCTGAGAACTTTGGTCCCAGCCACACTTTTTCCTCTGCTATTCTAGGTTTTCTTAATGAGACTGTTCTATAGATAGTGCGTGAAAGAGCTTTTCTGGCATGTTGTATGCGAGCAACACTTAGAGCTGTCTCACTGTAACTTGGCTTTCTTCCTTGGCTGTTCAGGTTTTTTTTCCTAATTTCCCTTGGTAGAGATAGTGTAATGCCCATACCTTATATAATGAAATGCTTCTGACAATGCCAGCAAGAAAGCGAGCATGCCACTGTAAGCTGACATCATCACCATAAAGACACCGTAACCATCTGTACAGCTCCTGCAGGTCTGCAGGTGGCATGATGGCAATGTGCTCAAGCAGCTTCTCATGTATAACAGAGGTAAGAGATACTTCCTCGAGTCAAAGCTTTGATTTTTCCTTTTAGCCCCTCCAAAGACTTGTGTTTGACTGAGGCCAGTTCTAAGTCAGGATTTATCTAACAGGGACATCAAGCTGGCAAATAAGAAGGCAATTATAACAGCAATGCAAATGTTAGCCAGAAAGCCATCAGATCATGTCTTGAACACATAATACACATGCTAGGTCTTACCTCTTCCCTCTAATCTACTCAGTGCAGAAAAGGATTATCCAGTGCCTTTTCTGAAAAAATTAGTGCAGAGATTGATTAGCTATTGTAGTGTGTAACCACTCACACATAGTGAAAAATTTATTTGATCTTATCTAGTCAAATATTCTGCCCTTGTTTCATAGTACTGTAATGTAATGCATTCTCCATTTTTATGATAAAGGCAGAAATTATATAATAAATTTTCTTTGTGCAACCTTGTAATATTTCTCCCTTGTCTTCACCCTCAAATTTAATGTTCTAATTAGTAGGAAACAGGTACAGAAAAGCACAAACCTTGCAATGCTAAGCAGTGACTTTGACTTTGATCAGATTATGAGCTTCAAGAACACATGTAGGACCTTCACAAATCCAATTATACAGTTTTATGCCCAGAGGAAAAATGTGTTTCCAGCACAACCCTTGCAGTCATGAATTCTGACATGAACCATAAATCTATTCTGTATTAACTCTAATTCTGGTTAATTTAACAGCAAATAACATCTCATTTATGAAGAATATGTTAGATATTTTTAATTACTTTTTTATCCACCTAACCTCTTCTCCTTGGTTTTCTGATAAAATGAGATAGAAGGTACTCTGATTATTATTTGGTTCAGCACATAATTAAATTTTCTCCTCCTGATTCTAAATTGTTTATTTCTGTATCTTCAGTGGAAGGTCCTTTTTTTCTTGTCTTAAGGAAACTAAATGGGTGACACTTGGGTGACCTCCTGACACTGACTGTTATAGGGTTTTTCTATCTGCTCTGCCATTTTTGACATGTCTAATGACCAAAGAATAAAGCATTGCAAAAAGCTGTTAGATGCTGCCAAAGAATTATGTCCCTGAAAGTTCATAACCCTGTCAGCCCTGGTCTGATCTTGAGTTAAGGAGCCTTGCTCCAAGAGTTAATGAGATTAGGTGTTGCAGGCTACTGACATGAGATTCCAGATCCAACCTCATCTTTTATTTGCATTTCTGGGACATCCCACATGAGTGAATAAGCTTTTGAGTTCCATCATTACAGTGAAATTCACCAGTATACAAAGGAGAATTACACTCTTCCATGTGTAGGACCCTGCCTTCTGCACCTGAGGTCTTGCTGTTCAAGTTCATTTGTCTCTTTTGCTTGGTGTTTGGCTTAGCTAATATTTGTTGCTTGGCTCAGCAAGTGACAGCTACACACATCTGTCTGCTTCTGGGTGCCAGTCAGAGAGCATCCTGTCTAAGGGCTCAGTGAAGATCTCGAAGCTGGGTGCAGATAGGGCCAGTCCTATCCACACTGACTACATGGAATTTCTTCAGACAGCACAGGCTGGACGTGTTGGATGGTGCAACAGGACAGTGAAGATGTCACCACTGTTCCTGTAGTAAAGCTGCCAGAAGCTGATTGCTATTGCAAAACTTCCCTATTGCAAAACTTTTCTTTTGGGCATAAGTTGAAATGCAGAGATTTTCAGCATTGGCCCCTTCCTGTCCTCTCCCTTCTACAGTGGCACTACACAAGAAAAGCCACCAACACTTACTCTGGTTGCAAAAAAGCTGTTTATCTGGGATAATTTTGTTCAGTTCAGAAGAAAGTGCTCAGTACCAGTCAGTGCCATGGTGCTGTAACTGCTGCAGACTGTGCTGCTCACAAACCTGACTTGCTTTCTTGACCTGCCTCAGGTCAATCTGTGCTGCTCTTTGGGCTGCTCGTCCAATACAAAAAGTGCAAACAGTCCTGGGAGATCCCAGAATCTCCTTAACCCTGCTAAATTGTTGCTATCACTAGGCTGCTCTCACTTTCTACTTGTTCTTTCTATGGGAATATTAGCCTGTGGCAGAAGAGGGAAGGAAGGGAAGTTTAACTGTGTAGTTGTGAGAGGATTCTTGCTGGGAACTGAAATCTTAGGTCCTACAGATTGGAGGACTAGTCATGATCTGGAGCAATGTCTTTTAATTGACCCAGCAGCTGAGTACCTTCCAAGTCTATATAGATGTTAAAGGATGCCAAAGCAAAGCACAAGAGAATGGGTTTAGTCATCAAGGAACTGAAAAACATGAATTTTCAGGTGCCTTTGGAAGTGACAGGTTTTCTTCTGAGGCTTTAGCACTAACACTTCCAATTTAGGCAGACTAAACTCACTGCAGTGTATCTGCTTGCACAGCTCTTGATCTGTCCCTGTAAGACAAATTAGCTTTGTGGATTGCCCTTCATGATCTTGCCACTGACTTGAAGGGAGTGTGACCGCAGCCCCTTGAATTGCCTTGTTTGTTAAAGGCTTTACAATGTCTGTTTTGGAGGTGACTTACAGAAGCTGATGTCCTAGCAGCCTCATAGTTGTCAGAGTGAAGAATATATGAAACTACAAATACTAAACCAAAACAAACCCACAAACAAATAAACAAACAAACAAAAACCCACCAAAACCCAAACCAACAAACAAAAAAACCAGATTGCAAGATATTAATTTATAGAAAACACAAAAATGGGGCAAAAGTTTTGCTCCAACTTAAGCAATACCTCAGAGTTATAACTGGGGATATTTATTAATCCTAGTGTTGGATAAGAAAGAAATCAGCCTGCATTTGGCCCAGGTTTATCAGCAGTAGTTACTGAATAATCAGTTCAAACATTACCTTGCTAGTAAGCAGAAATCTTCTCTTTATCCTCCAGTGCATTCTAAGCCAGATATTACTCAGAACACTTAACATTTTGCAATATTGTATTGACATGAAAAGCAGATTTTTATTGTTTACCTGCAAGCCGGTGCTACATTGTTTTTTTCCAAAAACTTAAGATAATAAATTATATTTCAGCACAACTTAACTGATACAGAACTGACCTTGAAATATTTTCAGTATTTATTTTAGTTGATCTTCTGTATTTTTCACCAGCCGAATATTTTTCCTAAATAGTACTTCGGGCAGATTTTGAGATTTGAATAATGCCTCACAGAAGCCGTATCTTCCTGCAGAGAGGGGTTCTTTCAGCCTTATTCACACTGTGTATCACAAGAAAGAATGTAGCCCTCAGCCATGGAAACAACCTGAAATGTTTAAAGTTGTCTAAATTGGAGAAGTTTCTTGCAGCCATAATATTGTGTATTTGCATTTATAAACTCCATGCAGTTGTTACAATACCAACAGAAATTTTCTGTTGTTTAAATAAACTCTTTAAAAAGCAGAATGGGTGACTAATACTATACATAAATTTCATCATCTTCTCATCTACACCGGTATATAAACATTTGACTTTCTGCAATGGTATAAAATATCTTTTAATAACAGTAGAGAATGCTTTTCAACTGCTAAAGATTTCAGGTTAAGTAACAGGTTATCTTAACATATGGACAGTAAGTGTCATAATTGCTGTAGCTTAACACTTCTGATTTATGTCTGGCTTAAACCAGAACACAAAAAGTTTATACAGCAGCCCTTTGAACTAAAGAGCCTGTTTACTAAAAGTAAAGTTTATTTTTAGCCTTTTTACCAAAAATAAAACATTCAGTAAAAGTGGAGTCAGCCGGATGGGTAAGACTCAAGTCTGTTCCTATTTTGTGTGTTGTTTGTTAGGCTGCCTGTACTGACTGGAAAATTCATTGAACATTAACTTTATTTTCTGCTCTTCCTCAACACCAAATGTGGGCTGTGTGGCAGAGTGTGATGTTGCTTCTTATATTGTCTGTCCTGTACACGTGAAATAAAGTGATTGTTTCTAGTGATGGCACTTGTGATAGTTTCTGTGTTTTGTGTGTTTAATATGATTTTGTGGAGTTTGGCTTTGTAAACCTTGAGCTGTTTGAGCAAAAGTAGATAAAACAAGTTGCAGCAGTGAACACTCTACAGAAAATGGTTAATTTGTAGTTTTAGTGTCTTCCCTCAGTTACAACATCATTACAGTTTGTCTGATAGGAGCTGCATGTGTATGCAAGATATTTGCCCAGGTGTTCTGGGCACCTGTAGCTTGTGCTCCAACCAGACAGTCTGATCTCCCACCCAGAAGAACAAAATCCTTTTTTGCCCCTAGACATGCCTTCCAAGCATGAAAAATCACATCTCCAAAGACACTGAAAATATGACAGACCCAGATGCACTTTTTGGATAACCAGTTATTTGGGTAGATAACAAAGTTTCAGGTAGCAACATTACTTTACCCCCTTTTATTTTCTCTTTGACCTAAGATGTGTTAGAAGGAAAGCTACCTGAAGCCAGTTTTTCCATAGATGGGACCTTTATCAGGCAAACAATTGAGCAGCAGAGCTGTACTACCTGACTTTCTGCAAGTTAAGAGTCTGCAGTGGAACTGGTTATTTTAAATGGTAGAGGTACTTCACTGGACTGTGACCAGGACACTTGAAGCATTACAGAACTCAGCCCCTGTTCTCTTTGGTTTGATATTTTGTCAAATTCAAAAACGTGTCATCTGTGCAGCAAGTTTGTAGTACAGTTCATAAGAAGCAACCAACAGCTGTCTTGTATATTCCTAAGCGTTTGTCAAGGACTGATTGAGAACTTCATGTGAAAACATGCCTAATTTTCAAATGAGATGTTAAACAAAAAAAAACAAAAAACTGTGTGCTTTTTGACCACTTGTGGTCATCTTAAACACATTATGATTAGTTTGTTTTTAGAAGTGGGGAAAAAAGTCTTTCTGATAGCAAAACTTACTCTCCTATTTTTTAAAAAATATATATCTTTACGTAACTGTCTGTGGTATTTTTGATTTGGAAAAATATGATCAACCAAAATGCCCAGAAGTATTGGATTCCTCTAGAGAGTGCTTGGAATGCAGCCACCTCTAAATCATATTGCATGACTCTGTAGGTAGGAAAACCTGAAATCAAATAAAACTTGAAATGTGCCATGCATACTTGTTTTGGAACATCAAGAGAGCAAGGAGGGTTGTTAGTCCTCAAACTACATATGTTTGCAGTCATCTACTTTTATTTTCCCATCATAACTCAAGAAGATTGGAAAAAAAAACCAAGGAAAAACACCTCTGTGGCAAGGAAAACGTGCTAGAAGTGAGACAAAAAGCTGGAGCAATTCTTCCAACCCTATTATTCAAAACCTCTGACTTCTGCTTAGCTTTCATTTCCAGACATGTTAGTGAATACTGACAGAGGAGGAGTTAAAACTTGCAGATTGATACTATACTCTTGAGGCTGGCAAATGAGACAGAACTTTTGGCATCTCTTTCTCACATGCTTGCTATCTTGGACAACTTCCTACAGAACTCCTGTCTTATTTGAAAAATGCTTAAACTATTTCTTGGAAAGTGTTTGAAGGTCAGGCAGAGGGGGGTTTTCTGTGTTTTACAGTATTATTACATAAGAAGGTTGTGTCCTACTTCTCATAGAGATCTGGATACACACTACTGAAATGATGGAGCATGCAGCAGAAACTCTGCTGAAGACAGTGAAAGGCAGTACTACCTACATGTCCCTGTACCTGCTACACATCCATATGTACATTCAGGAACTAGGCACTCTAGAATTGTCTTTTAAATCTCCCAAATATTTATGCACTGCACAAATTTTGGAGCTCAAAATGAGGTCTCTGATAACACAGCTTTGGAATCATCCTACTCTGTGGCAGAAATCCTCAAGAGGTCTCACCTTTTGAGACATCTCAGAGGTGGCAGAAAATTATGGTAGAGGTTGTGAAGATACAGGCACAAGGGAGTAACAGCAGGCTGACGGTGGAAGAATAGGAAATAGATATACCAGATACAAAAATCCTGTATGTGGTAAAAACACAGGAGAAAATAGGGAAGTGACAAGAATTATCACAACCCCTAGAATGTCAGGAACATAGAGAAAGGGAGAAAGAATGGGAAAAAAACGAGAGGAATTGCTCCGCTCTTGTCTTCGTCCACTAAGGATACCACTGCTCTTTAATCACAGCTAAGTTGCCCTTAATCTGGGTAGCTAAGAAGGGCTGCTTTTTGTCTTGCTATTTAGCCTATTTTGCCTGTATGGAGTGTCTCTACCATCCCACTGTATAATGTAAATTTGGCTCTTACAGAGTCCTGTGAGTGTGTGTATGTGTGTGTACACATGTGCATGTGTGTGTGTTTCCCACTCCAGCCTGCCCACACAACAAAGTGGCTGATGTGCACACTGAGCCAAATTTAAGCTCAGAGGCAAAAACTCACTTGAATGAGTAAGATTTTCAAACCTGCTTTCCACAGCTTCTTTGATCTCCTTTTTAAAATCTCAGACTGTCAAAACATGATCGCATGTATGCATTTATGCAAATGAATAGTCCCAGCAAAGGCAAGGGAACAGGGTTCTGCCTACTCTTCCATTAGCATATTTGATGGAAGACAAACCTCTTCGTTCCTCTGCACTTCTATCCTTGCCTTACCTGACCACTGGATTTGTTCTTTGCTGGCTGCTTTCTGTCCTACGCATTTGTATATTGCATAGAAGAGCGCAGTAACAAACCAGTAAATTATAATTAATTGAATTGCAAGAGAAGTGTGTGATTCAAAGAACAGTGGTCCTGCTGTACAGAAAAAGAACAAAATAAAATAAGGAATAAAAAGTTCTAGGGTAAGTATTGGTATTTTTTTGTTTGTTTTCTCTTTTATAGTTAGGGTTGTTCGGCTTTGTTCACCATAGACTTAGATTTCTGGGTAGAGGAGAAATTGTTTACACAACAGCGTCAGGATACTGTGGTGTTCTTAGGTTTCAGCAAAATGTCTCCAAATTATTTGAAATGTTAGTTTAAGAGATGCTGAGATTTGTGTTGAAAACAGCGAGGTAACAATTAGAAAAGTACTGACTTGAATATTTAAGTATTCTGGGAAAAAACCTAAAACCAAAAAAACCTCTTTTGTTCGCTTTATGGCTTTGAGAAGGTATTGTGTGCTTGCACACTAACTGCTCTCCTACATCACCACAGTGATGGAGAATTACAGTGCTGCAATTCTGAGGCTGTCTTAATAATTTCACTTTATGTTTACCTATGGTAAAAGTTTAAAGCAGCCTTTGCCTTTCTCTGAACCCAGACTGGAAAGGCAGTCAACAAACTGAGTAAAGTTTGTGGGCAAAACCCCAGGTTGCTACATTAACTCCAAATCATGTCCCTGGCAGACTATAAAGATGATCTTCAATCTAGTGGAACAGTATCATCAGATATGTGCTTTTCACTTGGAGGTGGCTTCCCTGATCCTCTTAAAATTGTCATTACTAACCGTGGTGTAGGGTGTAGTAAAGCATCCCCCACACCCCCAGCAGGTGTTTCCAAATAGGGAAAGAGTTTCAGTTTACCTTTAGACATTTTAGGAACTTTTAACTAGAAAGTTCTGTGTTTTTCTCATTGTGATTGGCTCAATGCCAGCACAGGAGCATGGATTGGGCTCCAAGAGTGTAACTAAAAGCCTCTCAGTGATCTCATTGGGCCAAGAGCCAAACAGCCCACCTACACTATGAAGTACTAAAGAGAGAAAACAAAGAAGTTCCAGGTTTTTCGAGGTGTTGTAGCAAGTATGAGACTTGTCTCTATACTGTGCTCAGCTTTGCCTTTGTTTTTGCATTATTTTCTTTCCTTATTAAAACATTTTTGGTTTTTTAAGACACACTCGATCATGCCATCTCGCTAATTGATTTTAGCCACTTCTCTGCCAAGGGCTGGACCCTCCGACGTTATGGGAAAACCCATAGTAGGGGAGATGTGAGTAAGCATAAATACGAAGGCAATGTGTAGCACATACACTCAGTTAAAAACAAAAAATAATTACTTTGGTGCGAATCACCCCCTGGGAATTTTATTGCATTTTGAAGTATGCAGGCCAGGTCCTGTGAATTACACAATCTGATAAACTGTCACACATGCCATATGTTATGGCCTTCCTTCAGAAGCTCCCCAGAGGCAAGTTTTGTGAGACAGACCATTGCAGGACTGGATGAACTTCCCCTTTCCAGTTCTTCATGAGTTCTCAGCAGACTCCAAATTATTTGCAGAAGAGGGTCGAATTTGGCAGTGGCCTTAGAATAAAAGAACTCCCACAAACACAACTAGGGAGCAAGGACCTATTTTGCAATTAATTACACTAGTTATAATTGACCTTTGCCTTTGTCATCTTGCTGAACAAATTTAATCTGAGATAGCTTTAAACATCAGGCTAATTATATTCCTGTGATGAGCAGCATGCCGAAGTGAAAGAGAAGTCTGTTAGAAACTCAAGACAGATCTACCTCCTCCATACTTTGCTCACTTTCTCCCTCAAATGTCTCTCTTGCAGAATCTTTCAATTTTACACTAAGACAATGCCAGTAAACAAAGCGAGGCAAATAATCTATTAATTGTAGAAATGAAAACAGTATTCATTTTGTCCTTTGCTGTGACTTGGGTGTAATTGCTGGGAAAACATGAAGCTGAGATATTCTAAACAGCTGTTGGCTACAACAGTATGTAGTGATCTAAGTTGCAGTGAAAAAACAGTCAGACATTCTTTCAGGTCTTGTCAGTTCAGATTTAATTCAAAGAACTATACTAAACCCCAATATATTATTACTATCTATTACAAAGGAAATACCTGGTGGAATGTTTCTCTAATAATCTAATCTTTTATTCCAGACTGTTTGGATTACATATCTTCAGGCTATTGGAGCATTCATGAAGATGAACCATATGAGAATTTAGAGAATTCCCTTTATAATTACTTTTTTTTTCCCTAGCAATTCATTCACATAGCAGCAGAAGCCAGTAAGTTTAGTTTGATGTTAATGTGCAGGTACTAAATTAGATCTGAGGCCTAAGCAGTTGAGTTCCCCATCTCTTAAGAGTGCCTGGATGCAGAAGCATTTGACAGCTGTACAAAAGCAGGCAGGTAGGAAGAAATTTTTTCTGCTACATTAGATCTTTCCTTTTCCCAATAGCAAAAGTAGCTAAACTCATTAAGTTAAAATTAAGAGACACTGTTTGATGGCGGTCCTTCTACCTGCATGAAAGCCACCACTATAAACCTTCCTCAATTCTCGGCTTCATCTCTGAAAATGAGCGTGTACAAAGCTTTCTTTAATGAAATTTAGTAACAGCTGTGTTCATTCAAAAATGAGGAAAAATGCACAAAGTAATCTAAGCACTTCAAAATACGCAAAATGGGGAAAAGTGAAGTAATTGACATAAACTGCTGTCATGTAATATAGAAAACATAAGTAATTCTTCATGTCAAATTTTCCTTAGAGGTAGTTTGCAAAAAAAAAGAACTTCTCTTTGTTTCTTTACCAGTATAAAGAACATCTATTTAATTTCATTGTACAATTGTACATTTGAGTCCCATCTATTGACTGTCTAGTTCTCACAGACCCCATGAACTTATTGTGGTATCAGTCTTTAGGATTAAGCAAGAATGAGTCTCAGAAACAGTTTTTCACTTCTATATGCACTACAATGCCTAATGAATTATTGCCTTTTAAAGATACATGAAGTACTATAATCCTCCTGATGATGTTAAACAGACGATGTGCTAGAGTTGATGGGTAGAATACAGGTGTTACAGGCATTTCTGAGGGCAGACCTAATGCTAACATGAAATCAAAACTTGCTTTTGGACAGATAATTATGCTGATGCTTATGCGTGCCTCAGCAAAGCTTGAGGCAGCTTGGATGTTACCAGCTGAGCCCAGAGAAACAGTCTTTAGCCTTGTCATATTGTGTGTTAGGAGAAGGTTTGCAGATACAAGTCTGCTCCTGTATATCTTCCTCAAGAGGAATGCTGCAATAGGCAGCTTGTTCAGCAGTTTATGTCCAGCCTGTGCTACCTGGTAGATTTCAGAAAGGAGAAGGTTATTTCCAACAGTCAAATAGTCAAGACTTCTAGCTTCAACAGAAGCAATTGTTTGTCTGGATTTTCAGTGTCTAAAAGTTGGTCCAGTCCAGGTTTTGGCAGCTGGTGGGGACACCTAAGTTGTCCATGGGACCCCTCAGCAGCCTCACAGCAGAAAACTCTATGCAGCGATCCATCCACTGGGGTCATAAACATCTAGTCCATGCCCATGTCCCAGTTGCAAGCTACAGCATCACCTCATGAGGCAGAAATAATTAGAAATAAATTAAAATCTGTTTTTCTCTAGGCAACTATGTAAACTGGTGGGAGCAGAGTGGACTAAAGGGCACCTGGAGCAGGTGACCTTGTTATGTTCAATCCAGCACTATGGGCCCATGCTCATCGCTCTTAGGAGCAGCATCTGGTGGTCCTGGCTGAAGGGTGAAGGTGCCTGCTTTTCCTGGCACCACATCAGTGGGATGGGTGACTTGAGGGGGAAAACTGGCTTGTTATCTGAGTAGGTGTCTTAAAGAAACCAATCTCCTTGGTTTTAATTAATTGTTTTCTTAAGGCAGTGAGATAAAGTGAAAATTTAAAATGATTTTTGAAACAACATAAATACTGTAGGTGGCAGAAATAATAGAAACTTGTGTTTCACTCACTGCTTACTCCTCACATTTGCTGTAGTAGGTGCATCATATATTCAATTAAAGCATACAGTCATTAGGCCAGGGGCTACAATCTGCAACTGCTGCTTCTGCTAGTTATTAGATTACATGCAGCCATGAAACCAGTAGTTTTAGCACAGCCTCATCAGAACGTGCAAAGAAGGCAGTCAAGGTTCAGAGTTTTATGTATTGCTCTGCTTAGACCCATGGAAACCAGCACACTTATACATTAAATGTTTTAAGTGGGATACAGAAAGAGAAAGGAAAGGATAAAATACTGTAAAATACTGATAAAGTATAAAGCACTGAAGTCTTTGGTTTATTAACATGATTTTGCATTCCTAATTTAGGTATTGGGAGATTGCTATTGCAACCAGCCTGCAAGACCTGGTTTGAGACCATTCTTAAGAGTACCCCAAACATGCAGAAGTCCATAAGCAACTTAAGAAACTGTTATATGGGTAGAACTGCACAGAATCTGCAAAATTCCAGGCGGTTACAGATTTGTGACATTGAAAGCCACCAAACCTTTTCTTGTAGCGGATATCTCTATAAACTTTAGAGAAGCTCCTCTCCCAAAGTGATGCAGGATAGTGTTTAAATGATTACAACTGACTAAAAATCATAGTTTTCTCTCTAAGTTAAGTGAAAAAGTGAACAGCTTGTAGTAGGAGATAAGGTGTTTAAAAGTTTCATTTTCCTTTCTCTCTTTCTTTTTCTTAGTGTATGTTAATAAAATCTATCTCTTTTAAGTTGAACCTGTTTTGCCTTTTTCTCCCAAAATCCTGTCTCCCAGTTAACAAACAAAATTCGGCCAACATGAAACCACCACATAAATGGTACGTTGGCTGAAAAATTCAAACCAAAACCACTACAAGACAACAAAGAGTGAGAAGCAAGGGGGAGTGGGAATCAAAGGCAGCACCCTTTGGGGGACAGGACATTTCCACCAGGTCCAGAGGAACAGCACCACCATTCTCAGAACAGCTTAACATGTCTCCCCCTTCACCAAGCTTGCCTGGAAAGGTCTCTAAGGTCTTCAGCCTTCTTCAGCAGTATGAACTACCTGCATGGTTGTGAGGTTTTTTGCAGCTTGGAAAAATTTGTGCAATTTTCTTTCTAAGATGTCCTGCAGCAGAAGCCAAGCTGTTAGGAAACCACTTAAAAACATTAAATCTAGTGCTTCCTATCAGGATTTAGGTTCTTTGCATCCTGCCCTGATTCTCATGGACCAAGAAACAAATTTTTTCCTCTGCCCCTTTGCAGCTGCCTTTTTTGTTGTACTTCCCTCATGTTAAATTAAACAGTCCTGTTTCATGCAGTCTTTCCTTGCTGAGCACATTTTCTAGACCCCTGGCTACTCTCACTGTTCTCTCCTGAGCATGCTACAACTTCTCCCCACCTTGCAGGAAGTGCCTGGCCCAAAACCAGATACAGCTGTCCATCTGAAGTTTAGCAAATGCTGACAGAAGTGGTCTGAGTTCTGCATGAGCCCTGTAGGTTAATGCTTCTGTTTGTATAATCTGGTAGAATGTTAACTTTTCAAGCAACAGCAGCAGATTAACTCCTCCTAGATACAGATTCGCTGTGACCCTCAGATAGTTTTCCATAGAAGTACAACCCAAAAATTTAGGTAAGCAGTGGGTGATATTGCCCTCTTCTTGAACAACAAGAAGAAAAAATATCAGTTTATCATGAAAATTTCAAGTGTTCCTGGTTTTCACCACTGGCACTGACTGTACTTTTACATCAGTCTCTGCATCTCAGTTGGGTTTCTTCCTAGTTCAATATCCTAATAGCTGGAAATATTGATTTGGACAAAGATGAGGACTTAATTCTCAACTGTGTTTTTTATAAATGGCTGAGCACTTTTCTGGTATGGCTCTCCAGTTTTGCTCCCAGACAAATGTATTTCATCCAGTCTTGATGTGCCTAATTTATTTATAAAAAGATCACATCAGCCAGTATCAAAAACATAATGAAAGATAAGATTTATCAATTCTGTTGTTTGTTCACAAGCCTTTAGCCTCACAATAACCTTCCATGAAGGAAATGGGATTGGGTGGATGCAATTTTGTTCTCATGAAATCCTTGCTGACTGCTAAAAAAATGGTTTGTATAATACCATTAGTTTTGTTTCAAACTTCTGGTATTTTGTCTTAAAACCTTTGTGATCAATTAATTTAATTGGCTAAGGCCAACTTCTCTTGTCTTGCACAGATGAAAGTACAGGCCTATGCACAATACCCCACGGTGTACAGAAAGATACTGAAATTTCTGTTGCAAGCATTGCTAACTCTAGAGGAGGATGAGACTATCCAAATTACTTTAAGGAGTATATTCCTAGACATGGGATAAAATAATGGCCAAATTCCATACCTTATGATCAGCAATGAGTCTGAACCTTATGGCCTTAGCAATCAACTCACCCAAGGTGAATTACAAAGGCTTAGAAAAACTTGGTTACTTTAGTCAGTGTAATTTGAGTTGTGAATATCAGCAGTGACTATTGTTATTAAAAGGCATGACAGGATTTTTGGAAAGCCATGAGTAACTTAAACTCAATAACTTGCATCAACTGTAGACTCAACTAAACAACAAAACCCCAAATGGATACAGTAAACATGTAAATGTTCCTCACAAGTAAATCAGGGCTGAACATACAGGGAGGAGCAACAACTATTGATGACCCAAATAATGTTGCTGCTAGAGTACAGGACTATAACTGAGGGAAAGCCTGTGTGTTGAGGCAGGTACTGTTAGCTATAGCAGGTATTCCATATTTGTAGAGTACTGAAGTGTCAGCAATCAGTCTTTTGACCCAGTATAGTAATAGCATTTAGAAAGGAATAATGACAACCATTGCATGTATCTTTCATAATTCCACGCATCAGACCACCATGTATTTAATATTTCAAAGTGACTAGGTTGTCCCTGCAGCATTGCTGGGAAGGAAGAAGGTTATGTTTTACAGAGGAGTTGTGATGAAAATGGGCAAGGAAGAGCAGGTAGGTTACATACTTGGACTGCCAAAAGTACACTCCAACACAGAACCCATAGTGGATTACTTTTGTGTTTCTTTTCCTGTTGCTGTCGGTGGTGGTGGATTTGTTACTAGGGTTGATTGTTTTGGGGTTTTTTAGGTCTGACACACAGTGACTTGCAGTAGTAGGCATAAGAAATCAGTGAAAACGACTAGTTTTCCAACATTTTTTTAGTTTCACACTCTGGTCTTTTGGCTATTTTTAATGCACACTTTAAACTTGATCTCAGGAACTTCTGCACCCTCTCATAATACAGAATCTAATTATTAGTGATTATTAATTAATAGTGATTATCACTATTATGTCCTTACACCTGTTAAAAGAAGCCAGGGATAACTTAAAGTTACTTCTTCAAAAACAGTGGGTGTATTAGGAGCTGTGGCTTAGAAGGACTTAGAGACAGCACCTCTTTTAAGGACTGCAGCTATACTTAGGGGAGCCTCCTGCTGCTCCAGGGCTCCCTGGAGCAGCAGCAGCTGCTGTGCATCCTCCTGGCTCTCCTGCATCCAGCAGCACAAGATGCACATACCGTGCTGGCCCTGGGAAACAGGCTTTTCTGGTGCAGCCATTAACCTTTCTCCCTTGGGGATTTCAGCTCTCATTTTACAAATGCTTGCTTTTATTAGAGTCAGTAAGTTTTGTGAGTGAGAGCACTATGTGTGTTGGTATCAAGTTGGGATACACACCTAATTCACTGTTAGATTTTCTCTCTACTTTTTCTTATGACTGCTAGGGAATCAGCAGTAAATCAAGAAAATAGCACCGCACAGGATATCCATGACTGATCAGATCAGTAATATGAGGGGTGTACTCCTGCAAATGCTGTGGTCCAAGACATTGATGTATTTTTGTTTCCTGGTGGGGAAAAGAAATATTTTTAGCAACTAGCAGAAGATAAGCAAGTCATAAGCATTGGATAAAGTAGTTTCCCTGACCTACTGCTTTATTTTTATTTGCTTTCTTTTCAGTAGAACCCATATACCATTCTGGAAACAGGAATGAAACAGAAAATCAGTCAGTGGCATAGGCTTGGCATGGAAGTGGGATATTTTGAGGAAATACTGGTTGAGACCTGCCAGCTCAAAGGTGAGTGGTACAGTCCCAATTAGCCATGAATACACACCTCCAAAATACTGTAAGAAGCTGATTGCTGCCCAGAGGCAGTTCAGAAGACACCACTTTCTCAGGCTCAGAGGAAGGACATTTACTCTGGCCTTGAGTTACTTTGACACTCTGACATCCTAAGGGCACAGCATGCTAGTCTGTGCTCTCTAAGACACCAAACTAGCCTAAAAGATCTGTTACATGGTAAAGGTGCTGCTTCATGGTGCAGAGGAAGTGGAGAGATGTGCGACTCACTTATCTGCCCACTCCCAGGGGGTCAGCAAATATTCCTACTCCTTTGCCTTCTGCCTGTACTGTAAAAGCAACCTCCTGGCTCAGAAACAGGCAACATGAGACCCCTAATCAGCTTTTTCCCCACTGAACTTGCATAATCTGCAAGGGAGCCAGGCCAAATCTGGTTATTTACAATCCAGCAAAACTCTGGCCTGTTGTCTCCATTGCTCCAGAAGGGGTTTACTGAAATGCAGGAGAGTGTGATGTTCAGCCTAGTTATGGCACTTTGCTTTAAAAATATTGGTGCTAAAAAATTATCTATATAGCATGTAGCAATATTGTTATAAATGACTCAAAACTCAGGCAGGAATGAGTAAATAAAATCTAATCAGAACCTATTAAAATTACAAAGCAAAGGGGGGAGACAATGCTTGGAGCTCAATGGGACTCCTACCCACCAGAGGCTCAGCACACAAAATGGCATCTCCACCTTCTATACCCTGAGATTGCACCAGCCTCATTAATATTCATAAGCAGTCCTTATATGTCCCTCTGGCCCCACCCACAGCCCATAGCCTTGCCCATATTTGTATACTTGGTTCCTCCCAAGG
>VXBB01003102.1:0-38435 GCA_013399915.1 Illadopsis cleaveri | reverse complement strand
AGAAAAAAGAAAAAAAAAAAGAGTAGTGTACTAAACAGAAATCAGATTCTGGTCTGGTTTCTCGATTTGAAATTCAGATCAGTGAATCTGGGCACTGCAGTATTTTGTAAGTGCCCACATACACAGCCCTTCCTTTAGATGACTCCTATGTCTGATTCTGCATACTTGGGAAATGATTGCCTATTTTGAGCACTGTTGTCAGAAACAAAAGCATTTGGTGACTCCTCTGGAATAGATAGTACTGTGGAGTCAGCGCTGTATTTTGGGACACAGGTTTCTCTTGAGGTCAGAACTTGGGTTATAAATTTGCTTTAGGTTGCTGTTCTGTCAGTAGAGGGCACCACAGTTATGTAAATACACCCACCTTTCCATCGCGTACACCCATGGGAATAAATGTTAAAGAGACGGGGGAGCACTATTGTTAAGACAGGTAAGTATTCTGCACCAGTGAAGGATCTTGAATACAAAGACAAGGTTTTTTTCTCTCAATGTGAGAAGCTCACTCTAAAAAGCACTAAGAAGTAAGAGATGTTGGTTGTTGAATGGTTAAGATCAAATACTGATTCTGCATGTAGCTAGGACTTAAGACAATATATGAGTAGCAGACATTGCAACTCCTAGTATCCTTCCTTTATTTTTTCTTCATGATATCACATAATATTAATATTCCTAATGTGAATTTTGTGCTCTTTTCTCTACCATTGTTTTCTGTCAAATCCTTACTTTCTAATCATATACTGTTACATACAAACACATATAACAGGAAAAAAGTAAAGGACAAAGGGGATGAATGAGAAACAAACAGTATGGAGCACAGGAAAACAGACAAGACAAAATGTGCTGAGCCTTCTGTTACACAGATGTGAGCATAGCATTGCCATTGTGAGCACAATACACATATAAAACAATGCTGAAACAGGTCACAGAAATGCACTGAAACTTCATGAACTCTTAATTGCACAAAAGACTTGAACAAACAAATGATGATTATTTGAAATAATTTCTTTTCATTCATTCCAGTCCTCTCATTTTTAAAAAAATCAGCCAAACTACAGAAAGATGAACATTAGTTGCTTTCTCCCTTCTTGGTTTTTCGGTGGTTTTGTTTTGTTTTTTTTCTCTAGGTTTGGACCTTCTCCTTCTCTGAGTATCTCAGAAAAAGGATGTTGCTTTTTCAGTCCTTCCTGAGTTTCTTTAGACATGCACACTTTCAGCAATACTGAAGAATTTTCATGTAAGTTTCCTGCAGCTCCACTGTATTTAAATTGTGTTTCTCCTACCTAGTTCCAAGATTTATAACAGCAGATGTGAACTGCCCCAGCTTTATACAACAGCTAGAGATCTCTTCCAGCAATAACTATATGTAGCTGTGAAGGTCCTTACACTCCTAGTAATAGTGAAAGCCTATAAAGTATATATTCACTTAGCAATTAGGCTGCCACTTTATAACTACTTATAGTTTCTGTATGAAATACTATGCATAAGCAAATTAGCCTTTTTATTCTGGCATGAAAAGGCAAACTCATAATCATAACAGCATCTGAAAGCCATTGGTACTGTTGATATTGCTGCATTAGAAAAAATGGTGTGTTCACATAGCTGTATGATGTCACTGCATGCTGTGTTGCTATTAGAGAAGAAAGATTATCCCCATTCTGGTCTTTGCATGAGAATGCAATGAAAATCTGCACCAGTTAAAAATGGCCAGGCATCATGGCTCCTTCAGTGCCAGAGACAAGAGTTTCTGGAACCTGAAGAGTTTTGCAAGATGTGAAAGAAACACCATTAACATCCTGCCGATTGCCTTTACAGACCTGTGATGCAGATGATCAAAACACTGATGAATTCCCTGGCTTTGCTGAAATCACATCATATAGATCCACTTACATGAAGAGACATACAAGCCCTTCCCTGTTTGGGACTCATCGCTTGGTGTATGTTTTCCACTCAGGAGTTTCAGCAGGTTATCGGAAAAATCCTGTACCAGGGTGTGTGGGGGGTGGTGCCTCCACAAAGTTAGTATTAGCATTCCCCTTAGAAAAGGAGAGCTTTAAGAACTGAGCACACTGTGTGTCTGTGTACACTAGTACAGGGAACAAGAAGTCTGCGGGCATGTACCGTAGGCAGAGAGAAGCAGTAACTTTCACTGTTGCCGTGCGTAGGTAGCGTGTCCAGTGCTGAGCAGCGGGGTTGTTCTGCAGCAGAGAAACCCTCGGTGCACCTGGACTCAGCCCTTCAGGTGTAACTGCACTGTCCAGCAGCAGCCAGTCTTTAGCTCTGAGATTGACCCTTTGTGTCCTTTTCTTTTCTTCTTTCACTCTTTTAAAATTGAGGAAGAGGAAATTTACAGATCCATGGGTTATTCCCACTGAAGTTTTCCACTGTGGGTTTTTTCCCTGCTGTTTTGTTTTGACATATGTATCTTTTATTTAATAAATATCTATGGTTTGTTTTTGTTTTCTTTTCTTTTTTTTTTGTCAAGAAACAGCACTTTCCACTAGATGGAGACAGGGCACTGGATCACTTTGTCCTCCAGAAGGACACTGACAATCAGGAACACAAAATAAAGCCCAAACATGAGGAAACCCAGGATTTTATTCATCCTCCACTTGCAGGAAGCAATGGAGAGGATGACAAAGAGCAGCATGATGAAGAGGAGGACAATCGCACAGAACAGACCATTGCTGCTGACTGTCACTGGGGCAAAGCTGTTAATCACAGCATACAGGAGCCATGGAAGAGGAAGGCTGTTAAGAAACAGAAAAATAAATTTAAAACATTGCAGAAGTCCAGAAAGGAGCACTAGGAAGTTTCTGGTGACAATTCAAAACACAATCAAAGGCTTCCTGCATAAAATGAGGCAGGAAGAGTTTCAACTCATTGTATAAATATAAACTGTAAGCTTTTTGGTTCTTGGGGAGAACACACGGGATTTTTTTCCCCCGCTCCTCCACCAATTATACTGCTGAATTATATTTCCCTTGGCTGGCAAATCACCTGGCATCCTGTCTGTGAAGTGGAAAACCCCTTTCATTTGTTTCTAGATTTCACACCATCTGCAGAAGAAGCTATTTGCACTCTTTCCAAGAGCCTGCATGACAGGAGGGTAGGTTGCATAGAAACATGTCCTTGCCATGAAAAACCAGCACTCTGCAAGGCACTGCTTGCAAAATTTTGCTCTTAAATATCTTTGTCCCCATCAACTGTGTAAACCTCTGTTAAACTGTGAACTTCAACTGAACTTCAGCTTAACTTCTATTTCGGTGTTTGCTGTCATTGCATTTCTCATCTCTCACGCCACAGGAGACAATATCCCTCTGCAAGATGTCAAGCTGAAATAAATATTTAAGACACTGATTGGAGCTTAGCAGGCTTAGAAAGCATGAAGTGAGTTGTCAGAAGCTCACAACATTAAAACTTTGAATAAGCAGCTCAGGAGAGAATAATTTATTACAGCTGCAGTACTAACTACACCAGTCTACAGCTCAACTGTGCCATTTCTGTTGTAAACATAGCAGACTGGTGCAGGACAAAACCATTTTCAACGGCAGGAGGGTTAAACATTTTTTAGAAAGTAAGAAAGCATCGCAAAAGAGAAATAATTTTGTAATGCATCCTCTGTACTCCAAGTTGGAGGACATGGTTTTCATGTATTTTCAGGTTTGCTGCACATAGATATTTCAAAGACTTAGTGCTTATGGATTAGTAGAAAAGTGGCCAAGCTTTCCTGCTATGTCTGAAGTACTGCCATCAGCTAACAGATCAAGTAAATAAGGTATTTACTATGCATTCTAACTTCAGGATCCTTTTTTGTATCTTTGTGCTGTTTCTGTATATTTTCAGCTGTGAAAACCAGGATCTCTTCTACAACCAGGCCCTGTAATTATGACTAGACCTGTTCTTCTGTTTGTGTGTGATAGCAAGAAACAACCAAAGATGGAGAAATTGAAAGTAAGGACATGATTCTCAGTACCTGCATCCTACGTTGAAGATGGGAATATGGGAACAGAGACAGCATTTATTTGTGTATTTCCTGCACATTTTTGAAACATTGAGGCATGGATTACACTATTTCTTAATGTGATCTACCTTGATCTCAGAAGATCAAAAAAGAATTTGAATTATAACATTATACCACAAATCATTACCGTAGAACTGCCATGAAGCAGTGGAATGTAAATAGAAAACTTCTGCACAATCTCATGTAGCTTCACATTGTCAGAGCTATAAAAAGGGTCCTTTTTGTTAACAGAGAATTGGTTTGTAATTTGGGACTTGTCAGGTATAGAAAAAGAAATTAATCACATGTCAACAGCAGCCTAAACGAGTTACACAAGACAATGACTTTCTGTTGTTATTACAGCAAACATGTTGAATACTGCAGAGGCAATGAATTGTTCCTGATCATCATTTATAAAGAAAGCTCTAAATATAAGCACAATGAGTGGTAGCAGCAGCAACCTCACAAAAAGTATAAAAAGCTTTGAGATTCCTTTTCAGAACAATGCCCTTGCATAACTTTAATGTGCAATTCACTTGCCTAAACCTCTCTGTAATATATCAAAGCAAGGATTAGGCAACAAATTTAAAACATTTCTTCCTGCAGACATCTATAAATTTCAAAGCACTTGCCAAAGTAACACTGCATATTTGCCTCACTCTCCTTTTTAAAGATTGCTGCTTGTGGGCAATACCACAGCAATGTGCTAAGAACAAAAGACTTGCTTAAAATAAGACACAATTTTCTTGGTATAGAACTTACCCCACTGTGATGTCAAATATGTTGCTTCCAACAGAACTGGATACAGCCATGTCCCCCAGACCTTTGCGTGCTACAATAACACTGGTAATAAGGTCAGGAATGGATGTGCCAGCAGCTAGAATAGTCAATCCCATGATTTCTTCAGTAATACCAATGGTCTCTCCAACCTAGAAGGGTTTAAATGAAACCAGAAAAAAGTGTCCTGCCATGAAGAAATGTTTTCAGCTGTCCTGGAGTTTCTCACTAGCTTGGAGAATACCAGGCAAGATCAGAGAAATACTAGTTTTCATGGATTTCCCCATGTATCAGAAGAAAGATAAGACTTTCAAATAGAAGCATAATGTATTGACAGGCAGTTGCTGATAGTTCTTATGTTACAAGAATGATCAAGTCCTGTGGTCAGGCCAGCCACAGCTCTCTGAACTACTTTCCATTTAGTGAGTACTGATTTACTTCATCCATGGTTACAGCTCCCAAAACAAAGCAGCACCCAGCATGAGATAGATGGACTCTAATTAGAAATGATCTTTTACAGGGCAAAACATAATGCAGGGCTTTTATTTTGTACCAGTATCACCTCCTTACCTGGTGTGCCCACCAGACCATCAAGTAAGAAAAGAAGGCAATCCAGCTGATAGAGCCAAAAAATGTGATAGGAAAAAATTTTCTTGATGTCTGAAACAGAAACAAGGAGAAACAGTGAAAACCTACATTGAAGGCTGACATGTCATACTCATAATTGTTTCTCAATATGAGAGTGGCTCCTCATTTTTTCTGATGGCCTGTTCTAAGTAACTGTTCAGATCATCATCAGATGATCAAAATACCTGTCAAGAAAGGTGAGAAACAGATGCCCTGACATCGGTATATACTTACCTATGCCTCATTCTTTCAATTGCCTCAGTCATAAAATAAGATTTCCTAAGAACTTGTATGATGAATGTCAAGTTCTGGGTTGTCATTTTTATCATAATTTGTTACAACACAGTTTGAATATGTGTTTAGCTCAATAGTGGTTTGACTTCTAAATTTATTAATAATTTCATGTTTCTTCAGAATTGATGTTTTCAAATTGCTTCAACAGGCACCCATATCTTTCCTTCCCACATTAGTAACTTTTTGCAACAAATTTCACAGTCAGTATAACAAAGACTGCCATATGGCAGAGCTAAAAACATGCGCACCTAAAATTTATTATGGCATTTACTCTGTGTGTGAAAACTACTCACTTTCTCATAGAAGATATGCTAAGCACATATTTTCCATGCTTCATTTTGTAGAGAAATTTAATGTTATAATGTTGTAAAAATATGCAAGACATACTGCCAGGCCTTTCAATGAATTAAAAACTCCGTGTAACACCAAAGTAACTTAATTTTCGTTTTCACTGTCTCCCTTACTAGTGTCAGATTCTGAACAGACAGTGTTCTTGCAGCCAATGAATGGGTTATATTTAGATTAATGACTTATTTTGGTTTCTGTTATTTCCAATCTTTTGCATTTTCCATATTTCCTATTGACTAGCTGAATCTATGAAACAAAAAGAGGTCAAGTTAACTACTAAAGGAAGGAAACAAAACTGTAGTACTGCAGCAGGCAAACACTATCTAAAATCAAATCAGTACTTAAAATTAAATTTGTGAATGAATTCTACCAGTATTTCTTTATGGTCACTGAGCTTCTGAATGCAGATCTTACCCCAGATGATTTCTGACATGTGACTTGCGGAGTCCTACAAATTTGAATAACCAGTTGGACTGTCTGTGGAAGTAAGTTATACCACTCTGAATACCTCTTTCAGCTGCTGCTCAGTCCTGCAGTACTTTTCCCATTTGGTCCTCACTAAATCCACTTCCACTCCAGAATTTTTGTACCCCCTTTCATTGCAGGTCATACCCCTGCTGCACCTCATAAGAGTGTGGATCATTCCTAGATGTGCGGGAAGTAGATGGGATTGCAGGGCTTTCCTTCAATGTCACTTTTGGAGAGAAAATACCATTTATTCTGATTCAGATTCTTCAAGCCATAATAAACACTTCTTTTTTAGGGAGTTTACGGAACTGCACAGCCAGCTTTTCTTATATAACAAACTCAACAGGTATTTATATGAAACAGCTTCGCATTTAGGAACTGATCAGCACAGAACCACAGGGTAGCTGTAGACCAAGAGATGATCAGTGTATTGGGCTGGCCATCAGCTGAACTTGAAAACAATCAGAGACTGTGCAGACTTTCTGCTGATGTAACTAGAATGAGCTTGGGACATCAGCTGATGTAAAAAGGGTAAAGTCAGCAATGGCAATTGTGCACACCCATCTACAGCATGGGACAAATGGAGGGCCCATATCTGCTCCAGCAGCAGGTGCAGTTGCCGGCTGTGCTACAGAGCACTTACTCCCTGTGTGTACTTTGCATAATGCTAAATGTCTCCTGAAAACTGAGCATGTTGACTAACCTGACCTATACAATTTCACAACTGGATATAAACAGGAACACATATTAAAAATGGTACAGATTTAACAACACTACTAGACGGACAGAACACCTCTTCTGTGAGGAAGGGCTAAGAGAATTTCGATTGTTCAGCCTGCAGAAGAGAAGGCTTTGGGATGACCTAATTGCAGCCGTCCAGTACCTGAAGGGAGCCTCTAAGAAAGATGGAGAGAAACTATTCACAAGAGCACATACTGACAGGACAAGAGGACTGAAAGAAAGTAGGTTTAGACTGGACATGAGGAAGAAGTCATTAGCAGGAGGATGGTGAGACACTGGAACAGGCTGCCCAGAGAAGTTGAAAATACCCCATCCCTGGCAGTGCTCAAGGCCAAATTGGACCACAATCTGAGCAACTTGGCCTAGTGAAAGGTGTCCTGACCCATGTCATGGGGGTTGGGACCAGATGATCTCTAAGGCTCCCATCCAACCCAAACCATTTCATGAATCTGTGATTCTAAACTTCCTCATAAATATAAATAACTGAACTTCTGTTGGAGTGAAAGAAGTGGTCCAATAGGTGTTTTAAACAGATTACCCTCAAATAACCACCATGGCACCTGAAAACATCTTTTTTATATAAATTCCACTACTCTCACAAGCACTGTTTTTAGAACTACTCAGGGTACTTTGGTTGATCTATTTCTAATTGCTTCTCAACTTATTACAGAGTTACTTTTTCAAAAGATAGTTCTAAATTTCTATCAAATCAGAAAATATGATAATGAGCTTGTGTTATTTAAAACTTACCCAGATGGACTTTCAAGTTTAAAATCAAAATTTTATGTGCATTGGGGGACAGAAGACCTTAGTGTGAAAAGGAACACAATTTGAAAGAAACATATCGATGGTGTTACAATGATCTGAAAGTAGTGGGAGCAGAATTAAGACTGGTAGAAAGAAATTAATCTAAATAGCATTTTCCTCTTTTAAAACTAAGTGGCTAGGACTTTTTTTCCACCACTTTTAGTAGTCAGCTTTTCCAAACTTCAACATTTTTCATCTCCCTTGTAGAAGCTGCAATCTTTTGGCAGGACACATGGTTAATGAGACAATGAAGCAATAAACTTGTTGAAACTGGTCACAAAATCTGTACAGAGCGCCTTGTAGCAATGCAATTTGAATGATCACTCCACAATACTCAAGCTTTAAGCATACACTGGCTCAAGCAAAACTAATGCAACCAGAGCCATACTGGTTAGTAATAGCTCTCTGATGGTGTGATTATATACACCAAATGCATCTTGCAAAACAAGGAGACACTGCCTATCTGAGTCAGACACCCATGGAATTTGGATGGCTAAGAATTACGAGTCAGTAACTTTGCAGCATGTGTACTCCTCGCCTGTCTTAACTAATCCTCTCCCACTAAATTTAACTGATAAGCAGCAGTCCAAGATACTTTAATAGGCTTAACACTTAAATTACTTATTTTAAGATGGGAAACATTTAAATTCAGAAAGGGCAAAATTTAAAGCTTGTACATTTTACAGGTGATGAAATCAAAAATGGACTCCATAGATGCTTCTATATAATTTGCATATAGATGAAAATTTTAAAAAGCCATAACAAGAATGCTTATTCTTTGCCATACGCTGGATTTTATTCCAGAGTGTAACAATAATAATCGTGCTTGTTTTGTAACTAGTTTCAGCATTCTTTTGAGATTTATGTAATTTCTACTCCCTAGCTCTTGGAAATACAGAGAGCTGCCAATTCTAAGCATTTTCCTAGAAGAATTAGTCAGAGACAGCAGACAGCAGTACTTCTCTCCATCTTTTTCAGTAGCTGTTGTGGTGGTTGCCTTGTAAAGACAGAGTGCAGAGTTTATTAGCAATTGGCTCTTTTGTGGTCCTAGTAACAGATAAATTAGAGAAGCCATTGCTCATTCTGTTCATATGCCATTTTCCTTTAACAAAAGCAAAAGAGTTTTGTAGTTCCACTGTAGATTAGATGGATGGCACTGCTCCTGCCTATCAGAAACTTTTTCTGATACCTTTTTCTTGATACATTTCTATATATTTATTTAATGCCAATGTCTGAAAAACAGGACTATAAATATCAAAAATAATCCAGGTATGAAGGCTTTTCTTCTAAGAGCTTGATCCTGGAAGGTAGTGTGTGCTGAGTAATTTGGAAGGTAACTTTTAATTTTAGCCAGCATTATTACCAACATCTTTAACCTGAATGATTCACATGTTTGTCTCATTCATAAATGTATCCGCATTGCAAAGTTTGATCTTTTTTTCACACTTAACAGTGCTTAACTCTGATTACTCAGAACCTGCTCCTCTAACTGGATCTGTACAGGAACATGTTGTCCTTGTCCCCTTGGTAACAGTGCATCTCTGTATGGCAACAAGAGTTCATGGAAGTTGTAGCTCTTCGTTTGTACTGGGAATTTGCAGAGATAGGAGGAACTCCCCCATATGGGTCCAGTGATGGCAGGACTAGAGCTCCAAGATCCATTTTTCTGGCATGTAATGGAAAGGGATAGACAGTGGAGTAAGGTTATAATAAAGCAGGTGGTGTTCAATATCTGCTTCTGACCTACTAGGGCACTTTGGTCACATACTTTTTCTTTCAATCTTCCAATATCTCTTACTCCAGGAGGTGGGCAATTACATACATGACCTTTACAGAGCCACTGGGGAAACAAGCTATTAGTACAGGAAAAAATACCCATTATTGCTCAAAACACCTGAGCAAAAACTCAGGAAAAAAATTCCCCAAGGGCACACCTACCTCTGGGATATGCCAACAACATTATTGATGTTATAGTAAGGATTTTAATATGTACTGGCTTAATGTGAGCAGATGTTATTAAGGCACCAAACACATTAAAACATCTCAGCTAGTCATTCAGCTGACAGCTGAACTAATGCATAATCTACTCTAAGTATATAAAAATCTGTGTATGTGTGCATCAAAGCACAATAAGGCAGCAGGATTTTGCTAACTTTAGAACCAGAGACCTTGTCTATGAAATATTTTTTCTAGAGCTTCTGGGTTTCATGGAGCTAAATGTATCTCAGAATAGTATAAATAAATGCAGCCAAACCATCTCCTTTGTGTGGAGATAAAATACACATTAGAAAAAAGACTCTAGATGGCAAGAAGAGCTTATTGAAAAGTGGACACCCACAGAGGATGCCAAAGGCTCCATATGGTCTTTAAAATCAGTATATAGCACACAAGCATTCACTTTATATATGCATATGCTAATCTGAGCATCCTGATGCAGAATTTGAGTTTCTGACTAAAATTACCACACTTGCAAATCAAGCCCCTGACGGCAGGCCTATCGAAACAGTCTAGCGGAGTATTATTTTAGGTTTACTTTAACTTTTATCTCACAGATTTCATTGAAAATTGTTTTCTGATGCACATGCTGAGCTGTGACAGCAGGCATCATTTTTGTTAGGAAGGGAATAGTGGGGATGGCACACAGAAATAAGTGAGAATATTTTGAAAATACATTAATGAAGCACACTTAAAACGTTAGTTTATGCAACTATCTGGTTAATTCCTTGACAGCAATGTTCAAAGTAAGCAGCTTGTCATACTGATGTAGCCCATTGTCTCTTCTGTTAATCTACATGTAATTACAAACTACATTATTTCTGTATAAAAAACTATTCCTTTCAGTGAATGGATAGTTTTAAAACTCTATTGTCCACTTGCCTATCTGGCATATACAACCATGTTTATATTTTGTGGTATGGCAAGGTATTTTAGCTGCTGGATGTAACATAGAGTTCTGTTGAGAATGGTACTACTGTTAATAATCACACGCATCACACACTTGCAGGCAACTTGTCAAGATACTCACTTTTCAAAACTATTATTTAGAAAACTGTTCTCATTTATGCAGTACAGAATATTGCATAAAGCTACAGGTCTACTTGTATTACCTTCAGATTTCCAAAATTCAAAATACTGCCCGTAAATATTTCTTGCTCATTTTAGATCAAATTATGAAAAAAATTTACAAGGATTGTTTTGAATGACAAAAGGAGGGCATAAATTCAGAAATAAACAGTCTTGAAATTAATGTAGTATGTTCTGTGTGTTATGAAACAGATAAAGTTTTCTGGAATTTTTAAGAAAAAGAAAGCTTAAAGATTGGGAAGGAAAAAGTGTCAGAAGGGAAAGAAGGGAAAATGTCACTTTATAGCCTTTGGAACCTTTTATCTAAAAACAAGTCAGGGATCTTATTTTAGCTTCCTTCTTGCACTGAATTGCAGTTTTTCAGCATGTGGGATGGGAAGGTTTTTCACTGTGTTTGAGGAGGAAGAAAGAATTCAGGGTGTTGATTTATAAACTTACATGCTGTGCATGCCTCTCTTGCAGCAGTTTTAAACCCATTTTGATCCAGAAAGGAAAGGAGATTAAAACACCATTAAATATTTTTTTTAGCTCTTGATACTCTCTCTTTTACTTTCCATGAGCCTCCCAAGTCTGATCTATTTGTATAAAAGTGGTAAGCCTTGGTAACTTGTCATTACTTTACTTACATTACTTCAAGCTCTGTTTAGGACAAAACTAGCAAGTATTGTATACATGAAAGGACTTATGGATCTCATCCTAGTATGAAAATTACAAGATTATGTGTAGAAGAGAAAGTTCTAATAAAACATAAATTTAAGAGAAATGCATATCATTATGTTTGAACTACAGAAAAAAGTTAGACAGTGTGAAATCCTTCCAGTCATACCCTTTAGGGCACTGCAAATAGACAGATACTCAGCACTCATGCGTTCAGCAGAGATTCAGAAATACAAATGTGAAGGCCCCAAAGAATTTTTGAGATAATTCACTTTATGTCATAAAGTATAAGTGAATGCAAATTATAATCTTTATAGAGCTATTACCAACCAGTTGGCCATAAACGCCCATTTGCCATTTGAAGATTTGAATACTAATGTTGTGGCCTCTTCAAAGAAGAAACCTAATAGCTCTAGTTCTTTTTTGGCATTTAGCTAGAGAGCCACCCTTTTGTGCAGAACACACTGACTTACAACAGTTACTTACAGGTTTTCTGACGTCTGGCAGGGTAACCCACAGTGGAAAAACAATGGGTAACACAAGAAGATAGGTGACCTGCTTGCGTGGGGTTTCAGGCCAAGCCAGGCTGAGAGGCTGTTCCTCCTCATCCTCTTCATTCTGTGAAAAAAACTCCAGTGAGCAGATTATCAGTGTGGATGAATGAAGTCAGGGATTTTTCAAAAGGAGTTCAAGGACAGTGTTGTGTTTCAGGGAGAACTACGGCGCCCGAAAACATTGCATTAAGACCACACCTACCTAACAACGTTAGCTAGGACACACCAAAAAGGAGTCTGTCTGGACTGTGAGGTATAGCACAGGCTGCCTGATGATGTCCATTTGTTGACACTGTGGCTGCTCCCTTGGGATGCACAGGGTGTGGTGTCTCTGACAAGCGTTCTCCTTAGGATGTGGGCTAGTCTAGTCAGGAGTTTAAGACTTGTCTAGGCTGCATCAAGCCTGGCCACACAGACAAGAGAGAGAGAATGTGTGCACGTGTGCCTGTGTGTGCACACACAGAGACGTGCATCTTTATGCGTGCATATAAATGTATACATGTATCTAACTTCTTAAGATTTTGCAAGTAACTTGAAACCTTACTATTAAATATATATGCATATATATTTGTATGTATTGTCTTCTCCACAGAGAAATGGGGTAATTCAGGCACCTGTGGAGCTCTAGTGCTAAGCTGCTGGAGTCTGATTGGGCTGTTGAGGGCTCTGCCTATTCAAACTGTGAAACCAACAAGGATGGAGATGGCCCAGCTTCTCTGTGCCCCAACACTGTCACCAGGTTGTCCACATGAGGAAAGGGCTTCTCCTTGTCTCCACCCAAAGACTCTTGTGTTCAGACCAGTCACAACACAGCAGTGCTCCTAACAACTTGGTGCTAAAACTGAAGACACTCCTCTCCAATTTGTGTCACTGATTTTCACATTGATCCCTAGTCTCCATTTATGTGTAAGCTGCCCACCTGTCATCCCTGCTATAGAGTAGGTGTATAGGAACCCTCTCCTATGACAGAAAACACTTGGCTGTCACACACTTCTTTTTCATTAGATTGCTTCTGCTTGTAAAATGGAGCAAGTATAGTATGCATGACTCAGCCTTTTGCACGCATGTATTAAAATAACTTTTAAATTGTTAGCATAGGTAGGTGAAGTCTCCAGAACCGCACATAAATTGCAGAATCAGGCAACTGAAAAAATGGCCTGAACAATACTTTTACACAGATGTGTAATGCAAATGCTGTTAAAACCATGGAAAGATTTCTAGAGACCTCAATGAAAGCTAAAAAGTCTAAAAAAGAACACCCAGTGAAAACTGTTTGACAACATGAGTGATACATGATGACTTCTTTAGGTAGGGTTCTTGGGTTTTATTTTTGAAAAAAAGATAATTGAGACATCTCCACAATATGCATGTTATCCTCCTATAGATTTATAATTGGCTTCTTTTCATTTATTGACCTGTATTAAAATTGCATACATAAACTTTATGACAATGCTATATGAAGCAATCATTTAAATGACCACACCAGTTGTTCTTTTCTAAGCAAAAGAGCTATTGATGAAATGTCACCATATTTTGATACTGTTAATAACATTTTCTACTTACTGCTAATTTTGAAGAACTGGTCTTGATTATTCCACTATTGTGAACTTCTGAATTGTTCAACTACCTGAATTGATCAGTACCCACAGAAGCAAGCTCAGCTCTTAGATTGGGATCTTTCTCTATGAAGGTATCACCTGACATCAGTGGACCAGAAGCAAATTCCTATTTACCTCTTGACACACTGACAAGTTGTAGCAACTTTTGATTTGCGTGTTGATGTCAACAGAGGACAATATTTTGCTAACCCCTGTACTTTGTGAAACTCCCAAGCTGCACGACTGTATGACAACAGTAAAGTGAACTGGGCATAATGGTTATAACAATTTAAAAAAATTTAAAAATGTATAAGCACAATTTGTAGCACTCAACACAGTACTTCAGAGGCTCCTGAGCAGTTTAAGAGGCTAGCTTTAGCTTTCACCTCTTCACTGAAGTGGGCATACTATGCTTCATTGCTGGAAATCTACTGAAGCCTGACTGTAGAGGAGCTGTGCTGGAGAAGTTTGTGAGGCTACTTCCTGAAAACAAATTCATTCATTTTCCATTCTGGTAGATGCTTTTGAGGTGGGAACATCAACCTGAGACACAGGCTCAGCTTTGAAATATGATGACTGAGATAAAATTTGAGCACAAAAGGACCAGTTGAAGGGTTGCCTAGGTAACTCTTTCTGAATGGCCTCTGTGTAATTCAATCAGCCAGCTCAGCTGGAATAAAGCTTTCTAAGTGACTGCTGCATAAACAGCACTGAGTGGCAATGTACTTCCTGAATTGCCATCTTCAGAGATTAGCCATGATTAACCATTATATTTAATCGCAGCAAAACTTTACACAGTCTGAGTTTGCACATGAGTCTTAAAAATATCTAGACAGCAATGCCTATGTTGGTTCATGCAATACTGTACCACTACATACTATATATAGTTCAACATTGAGCCTTGTTCTATTCTCATGTCTGTGTCAAACACCTCTGGTGTGCCTGAGCACAGAGGCAATATGAGTCGCTGTAGCAAAGAACCACAAAGAATTGCTTTTGGAGATTACCAGATGTCTCCTGAGAAACCTTGATCTGTTCAAGATCTTTTCACCTTCCAGTTGTCCTACATCATCCCTTTCCCCAAGACAACTATTCCCAAAATATAAGGCTAAACACAAGCTCACAGTGCAGGCAAAACACTTTTTCTTGCTAGCTTAACTCCAGGATACATTACAGGTGTGGCAGAATGGATATTAATTTCCTATTTTGTAAATTGGATTTGCGTCTGATTTTCAATGCTGACCTTCGAAAAATCAGTGGAAGTAACTGAAGTTCAAAGTTTTGTAGATCTAGCTTTCATGAATTTCAAAGCAATTATCCACTGATGCTGAAGAAAAGAATGGGAGATAATTTCGGCAGCTCTAAAACCACATAAATGTGAGTGTCATGCTGTGGACTAAGCAGCAGTGACAGAAAATGACTCAGCACGTATTTATGGCAGAGATTGCATGCACAGTCTGTGGCTCCAGCCATGTACATACTGAATGTACACTATCACAGTTTGTAGAAACTCAGCCTATAGTTTCATTTCAGTCTGTATGATGAAAACTCTGTTCTTGCAATGTCCAATATGATTATATTCTGCAATGCTAAGAAGAAAATGTGATTATAGCATGATATAAACTGAGGATTCAATTGCCTAAACACATATGATGGTACCATTTTAGATACCTTCTGGTATCTGCCTTGACCCCCACATGCTCTAACAGAAGTAAAGAATATTCTGCTCACTTTATGACACACCTTCTACCACTGCACAAGGATCTCCATTTCTTTAGGGCAGCTGAAGTGCTACTACCTACGCATTTCCACTCAAAAACTCATTCCCTGCTATGTCTCTGTAGCTAATTAACCTCAACGATACTGGATTGGACATATGAGTAAGCTGCATCACCTGGTATGATGAAGTCTGATGAACAATCCATCAGAAAGAAACTGCCGCATTAAATCAGAACAAAAGCCAATTTACACCAGCACCTTGCACTGGTCAGACATGGGCATTCAGAGACTAAGTATTGGAATATGGCATATTTTTTCATCTTCCACAAATTCAGAGAATTCTAGCAATATTTAGGCTAGAAAAGACACTTGAGATCATCAAGTCCAACCATAAACCTAACACTGCCAGCTCTGTCACTAAACCATGCCCACAAGCACCACACCTACACATATTCTCACCTACACATTTTCTAAATACTTCCGTGGATGGTGACACAACCACTTTTATGCTTGATGACCTATCTGTGCTTGATAACCCTTTCCATGAAGCAATTTTTCTAATACCTGATCTAACCTTCTCTCACACGTTGAGGCCATTTCCTCTTGTCCTGTCACTTGCTGCTTGGGACAAAAGGCTGACCCCTACCTGGCTCTGCCCACCTTTCAGGCAGTTGTAGAGAGCAGCAAGGTCTCCTGTGAGCTTCCTCTTCTCCAGGCTGAAAACCCACCTCCTTCAGCTGTTTCCCAGAGGACTTGTGCTCTAGACCCATCACCAGCTCCACTGTCCTTCTTGGACACACTCCAGCAATTCAGTGTCTTTCTTGTAGTGAGGGGCCCAAAAGTGAACACAGGATTTGAGATGTGGCCTCACCAGTGCCAGGGGTACAGGGAGAAAAATTGCTGCCCTGTTCCACTGGCCACACTGTTGCTAATACAAGCCAGGATGCCACTGGACCTCTTGGCCACCTGGGCACACAGCTGGCTTGTGTTTAGTTGCTGTTGGCCACCACAGAATCACAGCATCATAGAATAGTCAGGATTGGAAGGGATCTCTGGAGATATAGACTGAATGACCCCCAGGTCCTTTGCCACCATGAAGTTTTTCATCCACTCTTCCCTAGCCTGCAGCATTGTTGCATGGGGTTATTGTGACCCAAGGGCAGGCCCCAGCATTTGGCCTTCCTGAACCTCACACCACTGGTCTCAGCCTATCCAGCCTGTCTGACCCCTCTGCAGAGCCTTCATACCTTCCAGAAGATCAAAACTTCAACCCAGCTTGCATCATCTGCAAAATGACAGGGTGTACTTGATCCCCTCATCCAAATCATCAATTATTAAGCAGGACTGGCCCCAGTTCAGAGCCCTGGAGAACACCAGTGACTGACAGCTAGATTTACNCTCTTCTCCAGGCTGAAAACCCACCTCCTTCAGCTGTTTCCCAGAGGACTTGTGCTCTAGACCCATCACCAGCTCCACTGTCCTTCTTGGACACACTCCAGCAATTCAGTGTCTTTCTTGTAGTGAGGGGCCCAAAAGTGAACACAGGATTTGAGATGTGGCCTCACCAGTGCCAGGGGTACAGGGAGAAAAATTGCTGCCCTGTTCCACTGGCCACACTGTTGCTAATACAAGCCAGGATGCCACTGGACCTCTTGGCCACCTGGGCACACAGCTGGCTTGTGTTTAGTTGCTGTTGGCCACCACAGAATCACAGCATCATAGAATAGTCAGGATTGGAAGGGATCTCTGGAGATATAGACTGAATGACCCCCAGGTCCTTTGCCACCATGAAGTTTTTCATCCACTCTTCCCTAGCCTGCAGCATTGTTGCATGGGGTTATTGTGACCCAAGGGCAGGCCCCAGCATTTGGCCTTCCTGAACCTCACACCACTGGTCTCAGCCTATCCAGCCTGTCTGACCCCTCTGCAGAGCCTTCATACCTTCCAGAAGATCAAAACTTCAACCCAGCTTGCATCATCTGCAAAATGACAGGGTGTACTTGATCCCCTCATCCAAATCATCAATTATTAAGCAGGACTGGCCCCAGTTCAGAGCCCTGGAGAACACCAGTGACTGACAGCTAGATTTACCTCCATTCACCACCACTCTCCAGGCCCTGCCATCCAGTCAGTTTTTTACCCAGTGAATCATCCATACCTAGTCCACACATTCACACCTTGAAAAGCCAGTATCTTCAGAGGAATGATATGGGAAATGGTGTCAAATGATTTATTAAGGTCCAGGTGGACAACATCTACAGCCTTTCCCTCACTTACTACACAAGTCAATTTGTCATAGAAGGAGATGAGGTTGCTCAAACAGGACCTGCGTTTGAGAAACCCAGGCTGGTGGGGCCTGACCCCTGGAAGTCCTGCACATCCTGTGTGATGGCATTCAGGATGATCTGCTTCACGACCATCCCTGGCAGANACAGCATCATAGAATAGTCAGGATTGGAAGGGATCTCTGGAGATATAGACTGAATGACCCCCAGGTCCTTTGCCACCATGAAGTTTTTCATCCACTCTTCCCTAGCCTGCAGCATTGTTGCATGGGGTTATTGTGACCCAAGGGCAGGCCCCAGCATTTGGCCTTCCTGAACCTCACACCACTGGTCTCAGCCTATCCAGCCTGTCTGACCCCTCTGCAGAGCCTTCATACCTTCCAGAAGATCAAAACTTCAACCCAGCTTGCATCATCTGCAAAATGACAGGGTGTACTTGATCCCCTCATCCAAATCATCAATTATTAAGCAGGACTGGCCCCAGTTCAGAGCCCTGGAGAACACCAGTGACTGACAGCTAGATTTACCTCCATTCACCACCACTCTCCAGGCCCTGCCATCCAGTCAGTTTTTTACCCAGTGAATCATCCATACCTAGTCCACACATTCACACCTTGAAAAGCCAGTATCTTCAGAGGAATGATATGGGAAATGGTGTCAAATGATTTATTAAGGTCCAGGTGGACAACATCTACAGCCTTTCCCTCACTTACTACACAAGTCAATTTGTCATAGAAGGAGATGAGGTTGCTCAAACAGGACCTGCGTTTGAGAAACCCAGGCTGGTGGGGCCTGACCCCTGGAAGTCCTGCACATCCTGTGTGATGGCATTCAGGATGATCTGCTTCACGACCATCCCTGGCAGACTGACAGGCCTGTAGTTCTCTGGATCCTCCTTCCCATCCTTCCTGTAGCTGGGCATCACATTTGCCAACTCCAGTCAACTGGGACCTCCCCAGTTAGCCAGGACTGCTGGTAAATGATGGAAAGTGGCTTGTGAGAACTTCCATCAGCACCCTCAGTACTCTTGAGTGGATCCCATCCAGCCTCAGAGATTCATGTGTGCTAAGCAGTACTGGAGGGCACTAGCCATTTCCCCTTGGAGTACAGGGGCTTCATTCTGCTACCCATCCTTGTCTTCCAGCCTAAGGGTCTGATTGCAGCTGCATATGGATCTTGATCCACCACCTCCACTGAGATGGTGAAAATGCTATGTGAATTAGTACAGGGACATTTCAAATGTGCTCTGGTGTACTCAGCACACAATGGAGCAGACTGAAGGACCACACTAGCACACTGTTCCTCAAACACTAATGTACCAGTCCTAGGCTTATCTCTAGCATGCCTGGTTTCATCCCTTTCTTCTTTCAAATCTAGCTTAAGGCTCTTTCAGTAAGCCCTGCTAACTCTGATCCCTTTGCCCCTTTGAGACAGGTGTAGCCTGTCTGTCATAAGCAGGCCCAGACTTGTTTAAGCCAATCCATGGCAAAAACTCCTAAAATCCTGCTGGCGCCACCACTCTTGGAGCAAGTTATTGACCTTTTGAATCTTCCTTCCCTCATCATGTCCTGCAACTGGAAGAATACAGAATGACATTCTTGTGCCCCTCATCCCTTAACCAGTCATTAAAGATTAAGACATAGCTGCATTAGATCCTCACATAGAATAGTCATTACCATGTTTCTATGAAATCCTTACTAATTCTGTCATATTTCTTTTTATTCTTTATGCATAGGATCTTCATTTCTTCTTGCTGATGCTTGTTACAGAGACATTTTGCAGTGCTGCATATCAAATGTATGCTAATGCCTAGATGGGATAATTGTGGTACCCTGGCATATATTTTATTGTGGTTATTATTATTATTAATGACAACAAGGAAATGAATTGTCTGTTGGGAAAATGCTCTCTTTGCATCTTAAGAAATTAGATTAGAAGTGTTATTCTGCTTGGTATTCTCTTTCATGCATCTGTAACAACTACTCTTTTAAACCAATCTACGTACATTCAAAACTATTCTTGCTACTTCAACTCTTCTTTTATTAAAATCATTACAAACAGTTAAAAAGGTACAAAAACTATGGATGTTCCCAGTTTCACAGTTCTATATGTAAGAACAGCCATGAAATACTCACCTGTAATCCCAGGGAAGAAAGCACTTACTGGTTTGCTCAGGACTGTTTAAGAAACATGGGATGGTTTGGGTTAGAAGGGACCTTAAAGATCACCTAGTTCCAACCCCTATACTATGGACAGAGACATCTTCCACTAGACCAGGTTGCTCAAAGCTCCACCCAGCCTGGCCTTGAACACTTCCACAGTTCCATTTGGGGCAGTCACAGCTTCTCTGGGCAACCTGTTCCAGTACCTCACCGCCCTCACAGTAAACAATTTCTTCTTAGTATCTAATCTAAATCCATCCAATTTTCCTAGTAAATTTTTTCCAACCAGAGGAAATAATGGTGTGTTTCACATTATGTAAACAACAGAAACATTTCATCCACAATTATTTTGTTTATAAACAACAGCTTATAGCAAACTTCATCTGCCAAAGTCACAAAGTAGTCACTCCTAGCAAATGTAACAAAATCACTGTCTTCATAGAGACTTACACTCACATTAGGAAGAGCAGTTGTTTTTCTGGCACATTAAACAGAATTTTATACTTTTTTCCCCCCACATATTAGGAGGAAATGGAAAACAAGTACAAAGAACCACCTCAAACTTACTAGAAATACTGAACCTGCCACTGTTCACCAACTATTCATATTGTAAAACAGCTAGAACATATGAACTATAAATACCATAGTCTAAGGATTAATCTGCTAGTCCACCTAACCTGAAGAGCTAAGGTATAAATTCTCATGCTTGTACATTTCTCGTGCATTCTGACTGCTGATACAATTGATAAATAAAGAATTAGCATGAGGGCTCCAGAAGAAAGAAAACTTAAGACAGGAATTATGTGCAGTTTTATTTGCTTATGATACAGTATGGATATTACACCACCTATAAGGAGGTAATTTCTTTGCTGCAAAAGACTGCTCAGGTCGTTTTTTGGGGGGTTTTTGGGTGGGTCTTTGTTTGCTTGCTTGCGTGTTTGTGAAGTTTTATTTTTGGAAATGAGCTTTGTAAAACCCAACTTTTCACAATGAGTAAGTCAAGAAAAACTGTGATTGTGATCTCAAATGTTCTTTGTCCCAGAGGTATGTAGTGATTTTCAAAACTGAGGGTTATTTTTTTTCTTTAGAAGGGTGCATCTCACATTAATTTTTTTAACTAGAAAAGCAGAAAGTACAGGCAACTGGAGCCATACTATGAATAACCTCAGACTCTGCCTTCTGTTTCTTGTCTGTAAGCCGTATCACTCATCAATCTTCTCCTACATGTCATTAAAAAAAAAAAGCAAAACAAGCTGAGATAGTAAGCTAGTACAAGAGTATGCAATTTCTATGGGGTGACTAAGATAGAAAGCAACTTCTTTCCTCACAAATTCTTGAGTAAAATTCAAGCAGGCAGTAATATTAAATTCATTAGCTTTCAGAATGCATTCTGGATATGTGCATACTCTCTTTAGGACAGCTAATTTGTGCTAATCCTTGCTGCACCATAAACTCACTGAAAAGAGCTACCTTTTGAGAGGACCTTATGGGAAGGGGTAAGGTCAGGTAGGAGTTTGGTACAGATTTTCCTCTTGCTCCTTGTGTCCTCTTGGGCACTTGCAGAAATAAGTAAAATCACAGCTCCCAAAACTTATACGCTAGTTTTTATGCTATGTTATTGCCAGCACTCTTTGGAGAATTTGAGAAGAAATTCTCAGAATATAACACACAAAAGTGCAGTCAGCTCACCAGGAGAAATATTAGCTATGGTATCATGGAGATACTTCTAAAGAATAAGCCTTTGTCCTCAGGCTATTTTTCAAAGTCCTAACTTTCAAGTAAGTCAAACTGGTACACAGCAGCAAAAAATGTGGAGTAGGCAACTGAGTAGCATTGTGATAATAAAGATCAACCCCTTTTGATAGCAGCACCTTCTCTTTAGGTTACAATGAGCAAAGAAGATGCAGACATTTACTTTAGACCAAGTGTGGCAACTGAAAAAGTATTTGGGCTTTGGAAAATAAATTCTTTATGATGAATCAAATACCAGGGATGCTGGAATATATCACAGCCTTAAACAAAGGCTGCTCTAATCTTCTCTATCCCCCCTCTCTATGAAATAGTAATGTTTAACATAACTCAGATTAACACTCTGAGACAAAGAATGCAATGTTACTTACATTCACACCAAGTTAATTTGATGTGAATGGAATGAGTATTCCAGGGCAGGGGAGATATGTCCCCCTCAGTGCTCTGTCCTGAAATGGTGCTGCTGCTCTTCAGTGAGGAAGGCAAAACATGCTTTGCTGGACTGTTGCTCAGGAAAGCGGATTAAATCCAATGTAAGCAACGAAGCCTCTGCACTGTTGTCTTATGACATAAAAACTGCCTTATATTTTCATGGAAAAGTTATCTCAGTTATGGTTGGCATGTAAATACTTTCCAGCGGGGTTTCCACGGAAACAGGAAAAACTGCGCATGTGTACAGGCGCATGTGTGTAAGTGCGTGCATGTATGCGTGTGTGTGTAGGTGGGAGGAAAAGGTGTTATCTTCAGATTGAAAACTATTTTTAGGTAAGCCACAGGTTAAAACGACTACCAAATGCTAGTTAAGAAGGTGGCAGGGGGTGTAACTGGACTTCTCAGAAGGATCACATTCTGAAGGGCACTTTATAAAACATTTAATGAGCTAGTAAGTGTCCTTTTAGTCTTCTTTCATTTTCTTATGCATGCTTAGTACCACTCTATGATGTGTTATATAACAGAATCTTCTCCTCTGTGGCAACCTGCTAAAGGTTAAAAACAGAATGCTGAAGTAGAACAGAATCCCCATGGAAGATGCAATATCCAGCAGAAAGGAAGGCAATTTCTGACTTCAAATAAAACAATAATGTCTTACAGATGGTGTGGTGGGAGGAGGTATTGTTCCCTCCTGTGCTGGCTAAGGAATGGGAAGGAGACCACAGCCGTCTGTCCTTAGCTGATGATCCCAGTTTTATCAATGAGTAGGATATCAGCTGCTGCTTATAGTTAGGTGGGGTAGTAAGAGTCTTACTATCTGGCACAAGTGATTGGGTTGCTGGGTACATTTTCTGGACACCCTTTTTCAATTTCTGCAAGCAGCATTAGTAGAGAGCTTTTCTTGCTGCTCAAGGGCTTGAGCTAGAAAGACAACAGCTGAATTTCCCTGGAGGACAGTGAAGTAAGAAAAATTAAGTCAAGGTCCAAGGAAAAAGGGAAAAGCAAGACAGTGGAGTTTGGAAGAGAGAAATTAAGAAATTTAAAACAAAACAAAAACCTCCCAAATAAATTAGGTGAAGTCCACCCAGTCATGACACCTTGCAGAAGTCATTAACTTGACAGTGTCCTCGCATCTGTCTTGTGTGGCGTTTCAGCTCTGTGTAAACCTTTCCATCTTTCTTGACAAAGAAGGAAAGGAGGATAGAAAAAGAATTTGTAAAAAATATAAAGAGGTTCCAAAAAAGCCTGTAAAGATACCAGGAGAGGTATACAGAAAACTAAATCATGGCAATTAGAAACATTATGCTTTAAAAAAAAAATTTTACAAATATATGAAAATTAAAATACAATATGAAAGCTATTTTTTTCTCCTTTGCTTGCAGTCTTAGCCTGCGACCATCTTTTCACAAGGATCTTTTCCTCAACATTGTAATTTTAAAATAATAGGGGATTTATAAGTAAAATGGATTTATATGTGCTTGATGTTATGTGATTTATGTAATTTATGTTTTATGTTAATGTGGTTTATGTTATATATGTTATTCTGGTTTTACTAGAGGAACATAGAATATTTAATGCACTTATTTTCAGACCATTCTAACTCCAATACAGAGATTGATATTCTAAAATGCTTGTTTCTAGGGATATAGACCCAGACACCATAATCTGCATCAGTGAAAAAAGTAAGAAAAAAAGCAAAAATATGCTTGTTTTGCAAGAGGGAAAAGCATGAAGACTGCAGTGGAAATTGACAATGGAGAGGAAAGAATTAGATGCCTATGCAGGTGTTCTGTATCATCAAACAAACATGCTACAGGATGACCTACTATGTGGCTATATCTATTTCACATCCTGCAGATTTCAGGACATTTTTTCTTCCCAAAGGCGTATTTGCAGCTTTGCCAGTCCAGATTGACAGTGTCTCTTGTTTTCTCAGTTCTAAATTATCATTACCACAACACAGAGCCACTAACAGGTTTTTTTTTGGATTTTCCTAAACAGCACTTACGGATCACAAAACCTGATCTTTAGCCTATATAAGTCGAAAACCAGAGAAAAGCAATTTTATACTATCTTTCCAAATTCTGATACTACAGCAATTCCTTTTACATTAGAATAAGGAAACATCATCAAAATTTCAAGCTACTTGATTGAATTCTACTTATAAACAGAAGCAAATCATGTCATACAATGGAAAACACTTTGTTACAACAAGACCAAAATTCAAGACCATTTGTAGGTCAAGTTCGGAAAAGCTAAAAAGAACGCTTAGGAGGGCAGTGACCAATTTCCCTTCTTCAAATGCTAGTATTCATCAACGGAAAGGGTCACAGAAATGCTGTGAGTGGGCTTCTGTTGTTGCCTGAAAATTTTGTTGTCTTCTGTAAATTGAGAGTAATCTCATTAACATCCATGAAGTCAATATACAGAGCACAAGGCAACTGAACCACCCAGTGTTAGCTTCAGGGTGATGCTAGAGTTTGGAAAGGTGTTTAAGTAAGCTATGCACAAAAAGCCAGGCAATACATTGAGGAGAGGCTCTACACCACAGAGTTGGCAGAGACCCTGACAGTGAAGTAGGATCCTAAGTATTATGGAACCCTATTTACTTGTTCCATGCATGAGCAGATTATTTTTATTACAGCTTCTCAAAAATTCCAGTATGTACATTTAAATTACAAAATAGGTTTCAGCATATCAATAACTGAAGCAGCTTAAGAAAGCTGCCAGGTTACCACTGGAAGAAGACAAATTTGGAAAGGCCACTGGGGAGGAATCCAGCATGGACCATCTCAAAATGCTGTTAGGAGACTGCCAGTTTTTATTTTGACAGCAGATACTTGAAATCCTTTCATTCAGATTGATGGAGCTAAATCTGCAGACTCATTCCTCCACCAGTTACAAACCTCCCTGCTTTGCTCTTTTGTGGCATTTGGATAAGGATAAATAATGTATCCCACATCTAATACACAAGAATCATTGTTCAGAATGTCCTAATATTTGCTGAAATTAACATAAAAGTTCCAAAGTTTGCATCACTGCAAACTTAAACTGTCCAAAGGGAGATGAAAGGAATTGCACATTGCTGAGTAATGTACTCTTGCAATAATTTTCCCTTCTTCTCCTGCAGAGGCTTGAAATTGAAACCATTATCTCAAATGATAAAGCTCCTTGACCTTGCAGATTTCTGAACAAGCCTAGGAAATGTTTTATTACAATGTAAATTGATAGCATGTGGACATTGCTGTGATATGTGATTGCTTAAGATTGCTTTTTCTTAATTGTTTTCATTGAACAATCTCAGTGGGAAAAATATCTCATGAAGCAAGATAACAGAAGGCAGGATGCAGAAGTTTTTGTACAAGTCCTCTGTCGCAGTGAATTTTGACTATTTCATGATACACATCATGACAGGTTCTCTTAAGAGAAAAGGTATTATGCAATGTGACAAGCAATTTCTATTAGCTATATTTAGGGCTGCAAACATCTTATCTGTACAGTAAAAATACATTTCCCAAAAGAAGAGATTCCAGACTCCCACCTTATCTTACACTGAAGGGTAGAAACAAAAGGCAAGATCTTTTATATATGTCTGACTGTACACTGGGTTCAGTTGTAAATGAAAACTAAATATTATGTAGACTGTTCATACTGTCAGCTTCTTTCTATTAAGATGCTTACTTCCAGTGAAAATCAAGCATGCAATGTATTTACTAACACTAGAACAAAAAGAAGAATAAAAGAGTCATTAACCTCTTCAACATTATGGGCGATTCCATTCTGCATGGGTCCCGAATCACTCGGTGGTGTTACTGCAACCTCCACTTTTGCACCTTTCTCTGTGGCATCATCCATAGATAGGAGCAGGAAAACAACAGGTCAGAATATTAAATTACAAATACACTAGTGAAATAGCTGTCATATATACAGTCTGAGCAAATTATCAAAGACTGAAGTTGAACCAACATCTGTGTTAACATAGAGAGGAAAAAATTTGCCTTGTACACATTTTCAATAAAAAAATCTTATAAGCAGTGAACTAGCATTTCAAGAAATATTTAAGTTCATTACAATATTCAGTGCTCTGTTTATGCTAAATGCACTGAGCCTAATACTTCAGTTAAAAAGCGACATACAGCAATCACCCCTGACATTATAGAATGCACCATGCTGCATTTACAGGTGAGGGGATACATTCAGCAATGTAAGTTTTATAATACACAAACCCCCACAATTAATAAAGTTGTTTCCAAGCTGTAAACCTGCTGCCTCCCATGCAAAAATGTGGGAAAGAGTAACCAGATGGTCTAATAACATCTAATAATAGAGGATGATCTTTAAACCAGAATCCTGCAGTCCTTGTGCTAAACTTCCACAGGAGTTAAAGGGATAAAGTTAGGCCTTTGGTTTTTGATGCCAAATTTATTAAAATTTATTCTTACTTTGATTATCTTGGGATTCTCTAAGCAGTAATTACCTCTATAAGTATGTAGTACATAAATGTGTCAATGGCCCAAAATCCCTTGGACAATACAAAGTAATGGGGAAGAGCATTATGAAATGCCTCACTCAAGTTCAACATGCCTTATGGTTTGCTCTTGTGCATAGAAATAAATACAGCTGTCTAGTTACATTACTGCTATCCTGAGATTCTTCTAAATTAAAAGTCTGAGATCACAGCCACAGTGGAGTGCCAGACTATCTGTAACTATTTCAGTATATGTGTGTTGTCTCTTAACCCCGCAGTCAGCATTATGGTTTATTAACAGACCATCTCAACCAACTGTCTGGTTTTGGAAGCAAGTAATATGTAAACATAACACAAGGTCAGAAAAAGTGTCAAGTAATAAAATTATTCAGATTTTACTGGGCAGATTTGTATCTGGTTTTCTAATGCAGATAATATGATGAGGTAAAGTAGAGAAAACAGATCATTGTACAGATTTTCTTTAGCATAGGAACTTTGGAACTAAAATATAAATTCTTGCCTTAATGGAAACCCTAGTAAGTTAATTTTGCACAATTAGCATAGATGGGCCTCAGTGACTTTTAGCAAGTAGTATACCAACAAATGAAATCTTAAATATGAAGGTGATGCTTTTTGTGAAGACGGTGGTACCATATAAAACATGTATTCTACTAGAGCATTTCAATAAATTAACTAAATTTTTCCATATATACTGCAAGGAAATTTTGCTCTCTGTCACTTCAATATATAACCAAAATCAGCTTTGCTTTTTCTTTTCAATCTGCTAGAATGCTTTCTATATGCCTTGACTGGCTTTCTATTCTTGCATTTAACTTCTGTCCCATCCATAAATTTCACACTTTTTGGCACAGAGAATCAGAGTATTTTTACTAAAATAGTATACCAAATGTAGGAGAAAGTAATGATTAACAATTTTCAAACAAAATAAAACAGTGAAAGAGACTCTGAGGAACAGGTGATATATTTGTAATGCTGCACTCACCATGATTAGCAGCTCCATTCTGCCTTTCACTGTCTTCCACCTGGCACTTCTTTTTGGCAATCTTATGCAGAATTGAGGCCCTTTCCTTGAACTTTCCTAAAATAAAACATTGTCATTATTACAATGCAGCCATTTTGAGATGCAAAGTTTATTTGCCATATCTTAGGCTCCATAGATCACTGATGATAATCCATTTCAATTCCTCCTCAAACAGCAAACATCCTATTAAACACTATCTCATGTTTCCATAAATAGGGTTAAGGTTAGTTTTTTTGTTGTGGAAATAAAACTGTAAATTTTTTTGAGAACTCAGCAATGAATAGAACAAGAAATTGAAACCAAGAGCTATAATTTTTCTTTGGAAGAAGTCAGTAAATTTCCACCTATAAATGTGCTTGTATAAGATTTCAGCCGAAGCAGAAGATGAGTACAGATGAATCAAGACATCATAAACAAACATACAGTTTCAGTTCTCAATAGTAGTACTGTAGAACAGAATTTCATATTAACACATATATTGCATTATAGTGAGTGCGGTCATCTTTGTCACTTTGGACTCATCTATGTGTCGGTGTCTTCTAGTCACTTCAGTGCTTGGTAAAATTACGAAGAAGATTTTTCTAGGAGTTACTGAAAAACACCTGAAAGACAACACAGTAATTTATCACAGCCAGCATGGCTTCATGAGGGGAAAGTCCTGCTTATCAAACCTGATTTCCATCTGTGATAAGGTAACACACCCAGTTGTGCAAAGGAAGCCTGTTGATGTGATCTTTTTGGATTTCAGTAAATCTTCCAATAGTGTCTCTCACAGAATCCNGCTCTGCTCTGAGCTGGGGCAACATCACCTCGAGGGCTGGGGGCTAGTTTGGCTGCCACAATATGGGAAAGACATGAAACTGTTATACAACATCCAAAGGAGAGAAATGAGGATGGTGAATGGCCTTGAGGAGATGCTGTATGAAGAGCAGCTGAGGTCACCTGGTCTGTTCTGCCTGATGAGGAGGAGACTTGAGGGGAGAGCTCACTGCAACCCTTCCTTGTGAGGGGAAGAGGAGAGGCAGACACTGATCTCTGTGCTGACCAGTGACAGGACCTGAGAGAATGGCCTGGAGCTGAGTCAGGGGAGGTTTCTGTTGGATGTTGGAGAAAGGTTCTTCACTCAGAAGACAATTGGGCCCTGGAACAGCTCTCCAGGGAAGTGGTCACAGCAGCAGCCTGACAGAGTTCAAGAAGCATTCAATTGCTCTCAGGCACACAGGGTGACCCTTGGGGATGGTGCTGTGCAAACCCAGGAGTTGGACTTGAGCATCCTTGTGGGTAGCTTCCAATTCAGCATATTCTGTGATTCTGTGATTCAGAAGGGGAAGAAGAAATCTCCAGAATACATGATTTTCATATCAAATTCTTAAAGGTAAATTTTCTTCTAAACCTGCCAGGTTGGGGGCTTTTTGTCTCCCATGAAGTTAACCATGCAGCTCAAGCTCTACACTCCCTTTGGGGCAACACACTCTCCAGAGGTCCCAGGTTTTGTCACTCTTTATTGACCACTGTGTCCAAATGATACATTAAAACAAGGCAATGTTAAAGATGTCAAATACTCAGTGAAATGAAACCTTTTTCTGCCGTGATAGATCCTTCTTTGTAAGGACTATTTGGACATCTTATGACAGCCTATGATGTGTAGAAAGTTGATGTATCTGCCTTTACAGATTTATCCTGATTCCTATTGCACTTTCAGTATTTTTAAATATTTTTTAAAATGTTTAACTGGTGGCTATTTTATACAGCACATATTTCTAATTAAAAATACTATTACAACTCTAGCTTTTTAAATTCTTCATCTCCAGTTTAAAAATTCCCTTGAAAATTGTTGGTGTCCCTGCAGCAAAACCAACACAGACATTAGAGCAGAAGATATTTCAATGGAATTATATAAAAGACTAACAGTGGAAAGTGAGAGTAAGAAGTCATTAATTAATTCAGTTATTTGGATAACAGTCACTTGTTGCCAAGCTAAAAACTTGGAGAAATTCCAAGCAAACAAGGATAAATCATTAGCCGGGAAAGAAATCCTCTCTTCTCTCCTTAAAATGGAAGCTTCAAACCCCTGTATCCACACTTTTGTATGTGAAGAAGCATATGAGCAGTTCATAGGGACTAGCAGCTATCATTTGCTGGGAAGTGGAACTAATTTTTCAACAGTAAACCACTTGGATACTAATAAAAATTCCACAAATATTTATTAAGCAGTACTGCCCTTTCTGCAGTCCCTATCTTTTCAAAAACACATCATGCTCTAAAAAAATCAAAATTAGCAATTCACAATATTTTGAAAATATTATCTTTTTTGGCACCCAGAGTAAAACGCCTGCAGAATAGTATTTAAGCATAGAACACAATCAAAAATAACAAGGCATCTCATTATTTCACTGCACAGGGTAAAAGGCAGAGATTCTAGCTAGAAGGGAAGAAGTAACAGTTAAAGAAAAACAGAGTGAGAGAAAGAACAGGAATTTTTTGGGATAGCAGATAATAGAGAAAAAAAACCATAAAAAATACAAATCATATCCCCAAGTATTTTAAGCCAAAATTCTGAGTCATGGCAGTTCCTAATTTCTTTTGAAAGAGTAGGGGCATTTAAAAATGCTCATCCAGAAGGAGTATATATTAAAAGGTGCCTGATATAATTTCAGTTTGCTAAAGGATTGTGCTAGCTTTAAGACTCCAACTCAGCCTTATATGTTTGAGAATTCAGCTTGTGATGCCACATATATACAAATGCATTCTATGCAAGCAATGAAAATGAGCAGCTGAGACATTTTCTGAAAAATATCTGTGGAGTCATCCATAACTCCACCTATTCCAAGGCAGTGTAGGACCTTTCAATTAAAGGTTCAGTTTTAGAGGTTGATTAAAATGATGAAGAACCTAAGGATATTCTAGTATTTTATTTGAGATGATGTGAAACTGTGTAGGTTTTCTTAACAGAGAAACATGGCCATTATGGAACTGAAAAGAAAATCAGCTCAGTAGTTCAAAAGAATCTTCGCAGAGATTCACACTGGTTTAGATTAGCTTAATTGAACATGTCCTCCATTTTTTTTTTCACATTTACAAAAACCTTTTAACAATTTTTAGTTACACCATTCCATTCAGGAGACTGTTACACAGTTGTTAAGTCACTGTCACAGAAGTTACAATCAACATTTAAAATGAAAAATGTGCTTTGTTTTATTTTTAATTCTCAGTAGATGCATGGTTCAGTTTACATTGTTTTATATCATTGCCTTCCATTAGATTACCTCAACGTAGGTAACAAAAGTGCAAGGAAATGATAAAAAGACAAAATTGACCATCAAAAATATGAAACTGACAAAAGCAGTAGTACCTGCCTGCACGAAGACAGTGAAATGCAAAAAGACAGCAGAGCAATACCTCCTGCCTCCCTCCCTCCCTTTCTCTACCATTTTCCTCCTTTAAACCAAATCAAAACTTGTTCACTGAAGGGGAAGCACAGAGCCACCAAGAAAAAGGATCAGCTGAGGATGTATCTAAGTCATTCCAATTTTTAGAAAGCCACTAAGGTCAATCTTAGGCACCGATCTTCTCTCATGTCTTTTTCCTTATCTTTAGGTGGTGTCATTAAATAAAGCATTGGAATCTTATGTCACTGTTCTTATTTCTAGAAAGTAGGTGCCTATGTTTCCTCTGGAACAGTCCTATGTATTATGGTTTAACTATGTAAGAGATTTTCACAACAGCTGGTATAATGAGAGCTTAGGTGAATGACAATGCATGCTTCCATAGACCTAAAATAACACAGATCGCCACAGAAAATTCTTAGTTAATCTAGGCTCACTAAACTCCAACAGATTTGGCAGGTCATTTTAGTTTGCAAAGATTGAAGTAGAAGGAAGAGGTGATCAAGGCTAGATGACTACCAAAGAAGGTAGCTTAAAACTACATTGTTTTTATTTGAATAGATACAAACAAATCAGTATTGTATAATGTAGATATGCATTGATCTGCATGAGTAACTCCAGCTGGCATCAGTTGGCAGAGATTCTCCTCCTGATAAAGGATACATTAAAAAGCCAGTCTTTTATCTACAAACTAAATAGCAGTCTACAGGCTCCCTGGGTCAGAAAAATATCTGACTGGATGTGAAAACAGTTCTTCAGAAATTCACTCATTTAAAAATTCAAGACTCTACCACTTGCCTTGTTTTCAGTCTGTGATCAAAGGAAAATTACTGCATCTATGTAGCTATAGCCAAGCTTTCATGAATCTGAATATGTCAAATCTGCACTCTGAACTGTACTTACTAATTCTGCTCTTGATCTGCTGTGGAACATAACTAGTGAGTCACTACTGATCAACTCCAGAAATCCATCTTACATGCTTTCTCCTTTAAGATCAAGCAGAAGTATCAAATGAAAACACATGCAGTTTTGTCATGTTGTAGGCTATTGGTGGAGCACAAGATTACAGTGAGGGTCTCTTCTCATCTTGTATGACAAATTTACTCTCTCAATTTGACCTGATTAATCTAAAATTAATTTAAAGTCACTTTCAGGTGAAATAGAAACAATCAAAACAATAGAAATTATTCTCTAATATATGGAACACAATGGCTCTCTGGCCATTAGGCTGAATCTGATTGTGTGTGATAGCTTAACCATTAATTCTTGTCCCTGATTGTTCTCATGCAGCAGGAAGAATAAACGCACCTGAGTTTTTTCACTGGAGGACTGAAAGAATATTCCCTATCTCACTCCAGGCTTGAGGACATAGGGATATACTTTATCAGAAAAAAAAAAAAAAAATCAGTGTTCTCGTAACTGGATTTATATGTTTCTATGAATAAGTTGCTGTGCAAAAGGTACAAAAAACTCAGTCAAGAAAAGGAAGAGAAAGAAGAAAATGGGTAATGCAAGTAAGTGTGATGCAGAGTGATAGCAATTAAACTTCTGAAAATCCAAACAGAAAGCTGAAAATATAGTACACTTTGATCAAAACAGAACTTCTGAGATACACTAATCATTACTTGTTTTGTGAAAGACAAGTGAAAATGATGATGGTTGTATTTGAGAAGGTAAACTGCATCATAGACTCTTGTCAGTGTCAGTGTTTCTAAAGATGAAGAGCTCCTTTTTTATTTCTGCTACTGGATTTTCCCTTTTGCCACAGTATGGTCCTGAATTATTTATTAATGAGAAATGCATTCTGAGATGACATTGAATATTAAAAGCATTACTTCTGCATAGGCACAGTAATAATATACTTATATGTATGTATTGTACTGCAACAGGTGTTTCCCTACAAATAACTACATTTAGATGACAATGGAGTATCTATGAATTTCAGAAGGCTACTTTTGAAATAATAGATTTAATACTTCACCATAAAAACCAAAAACCTTAACATACCCAGATTTAAGGCTACAGTGAGAAATTACCTTTTTATCTTGATTGTAATGAAGACTGAGATAAGACATACTGCAAAAGCTTTAGCTCTGGTAGTCATATCTGAGTGGCCCAGGTTAATGGTGCTTGAGAGGTGTGTTTAAACAACACAGACACCACTGTTTGCCTGTTAAAATCTACTTTCAGACATCTTTTCTTATATTGGTGCCACCCCTGTGAAGCAGATGCTTAATTTGGGCAATGGAGTGCGGTGAGACAAGACCATTCTATGAGCTCAAGCCTGCCACAGATGAAAACAGCATCTTCCAACACCTGGTGCAAAGGTGGATGGAATCATCTCCCACAGCCAGCCCCAGAACTGGACGAATACACTGGTGTATCAACAGCAGATACAGAAGGAGGGAAATAGACGTTATCACTTTCCATGCTCCCTCAGGAATGATCATGAATAAGTCATGTAATGAAGACTCTCTTAAAATCTTCAAGATTATTCAACACTAGAAAGCAACTGTGTTTTTAAAAAAGAGAGAATTATGGTATTTGTCTTAAATTCCCAAGATTAAAAACAAGGAGGAATAGGTGGCTAACTTATCTACAGGTCTCATGATTTTCCCCACCCCCAAACATGCGGCTAATTTCTAAACTTAACATAATGAAAACATCTGTCTGGTATTATAATCAGAGAGCTGGACAAGAGGCCTTGATCCTACAGACAATCAGGTCTCAGTTCAGGAATAATTCCAAACTGTCGGAATGCTGACTGCACTAGGACAAAAAGCATGTGTCGGGAATTTAGTACAGAGTTAACTGCTTTCCTGAATTAGTATGATAGAACTGCAATGCTTTTGAATCAGCATAAAAATTTCCTGAGATTTCACTGAGCCCTGATTCAGGCCCTAATTACTTCCTTCTTGTATTGCTAGAATGAGGATTTCAAACTGCAAATTTTTTGCACTGCAATCAAGCATACAATTAATACTCCAGGAATAAATACGTCTAGTTTTTAAAGGTTATTTGTTACTTTTCAATAATGCAGTAAACTGAAGTCACTTAGCAATTGTTCTGATTAATTTGAAAATCCATAAATTAATTCCTCTTTTTGAATGCACTGTAAAATATGGCATCAAATAAACACCTACAATCGATGTTATACTCTGCCATATAATTTGTAAGTATGGTTTTGCATATGTTCTTTACTAAAAGCATCCCATTGTATTTCCTTACCTGAAATAGCAGAACTGAAATGTTGAAAACAAAAACTTGAAAAAAGAGTAGTAACTGATTGAGCCATCAATGAAGACATGCAAAAAGGAGTTATTCAAAAATGTAGAAAATGAAAATAAGAGCAAGAAAAACAAAGAAAAAAATGTAAACACACAAAAGGCGCTCAGAGGGCTTCAAAAAAAGCTCATACAAACAATTCTAAAATATTTCTTACCTTCTTCAGTCATTGTGTCATAATATTTTAGGTTTCCATATGATCCAAGCTCTATAACATCACAGTAAAAGACACAGAGATAAGGAACCAGCAGACATTCAAGAAATGTACATGTTTTTGCATGTGCTTCATAAACTGGAACAGTGATTATGCAAAACATTTTCCAGGACAACGAAACACAGATTACAGAAATGGCACTGCTTTCCCCCTCCAAAACTTCACAAGTCATTGATTTTAGCTAAAGTGTTAAACTTGCTAAAGGGAGACGTAGGAGAAGCACTGAAATCTAAAATTTAGCCTTTTCAAGTTTCTTGCCAATTTAGTGCCTTTGCATTTGGGAAAAGATAATAAACCTTGAGAGTACCTAAACAGCTGTAATTTTGCAAACTAAGCTGTTTTATCATTCCCCAGGTCAGACATTCAAATATTTCTCTATCCAAATTAAACAAAAAAGTCTCAAAACACATAATTTTAGGAACTGTTCATAATGCTGTCTCCCAAGTACTGTTTTGATACCAGTGCTGATATTGACTGGCTTTAGAGGGGTTACTTAATTTAACCACTCTCTTGTCACTTGTGAAATCAGAAAAACGTTACTTGCTTCATCAGGTGATATGGGCTTAAATTAATTAAATCATTAAATCTATCTGAATATATAGCATTACTATATTCTATCAGGGCAGAAAAAAGAATGGAATGCAGAGGTCTCCAGGTCTCTAGGGCTACCACTATTTGTTTCTGTGTGATACAATCTTGCATGAAAGCACCTTTTTACTCCAGATGTGGCTTTACACTCCTTTTCTTGAAGTGTTTTTTCTTAACATTTGGCATACATGCCATTATATGAATAAACACATAACTAATATAAACCTACAAAACAAGACAATGAAAAATTAAACTCAATAAGGAATTTGTAAATGATCCGGCTGAGGAATTTGTGGATGACCACTCATCATTTTTAAGTAAAGTTTTGCAACTCAGTTTCTGAACATCCAACCTTTGACAGAATGTAACCTTTTAAAAATGCATATTTAACAGTTTGATGATGCTTTTGTCTTTGCAAATATTTTCTTTTCATATTTATGGAACAGCTTAAGCAATTAAATAAAAAAGTGATACCAATTGTTTTGGTTTTTGATGAGGCATGATGAGTTTTCAACAATTTCTCACAAAAGTGATTTCAGTAGAGGCCTGGCTATTTGTTTTTAACTGTAAAATACTGTGATGATACCAAATCTTACACTTTGAGAGATACATTTAAAAAATAAAAAAAGGAATCTTACATGATTTGCGGAGACAGAGAATGCCTTATGCCACATAACTAAAACATACAGGGTATTATCGTCGTTATTTTTTTAGTAAGTATGATTGGATTGTAATGATTTTTCATAGGGATATTACAAAGAAACTTAAAAGTACGCATATACTCTTGCTAGTACAATGCAGTGTCTTACTTGTCCACAAGTAAGCCAAATAGAATAGGACATTAAGTCTCTCTTAAAGCAAAGAAAAATGTGATTTAAAACCAGAATTTAATATATTATTTTACAGCAATAAAGAATGCATATACGGTTTTGTAAAAATGTTCTTAGTCTTGCAACAAAATCTTTGTAGCTGTTAGTATATAAAAGAAGCTACTGTCCTACCATCTTAATTTTAGTCCTAAAGATTTAATTTCCTTACCTGGAAAGAGCTCCCAATAACTTCAATATAGACTTCCCTATATACAGCATTTGGACTATCTGTCCTATTTAATTAGGGCTCAGTGTTTGCTGATTCTACAGGCAGCACCTTTGCTTATACTTATTCTCACTGATCTTTGCCTTCATGTGTCTGGGGTGTGCTTTGCTAGAACCTGGGCTGAGGCATTCACTGGAGACTGAGGACAGGATTGGAACACATATCCCAGAAAGAGTCTGCCAAAAGGAGTGTAAGAGTAAATAAAGAAATGGAGGCATGTAGAGAACAAACCGTTGGCAGAGAAGGACTGCATGAATGAAGTTAAGAAGAACATTGAACCACAGCAACAACCTCCAGAATTAACAGAATAGCATGAGGCTTCTGACTCAGCAGATGAACCAGAAGAGATTTCAGAGGAAACCTACTGTGAATTCTAAATGTCAAACCCCGCCCCCGCAAAAAAAAACCAAAAAAACCCAAACAAACAAAAACCAACAAACCAAAACCAACAAACAAAAAACAAAACAAACACAAACAAACAAACAAAAACCAAACCAACAAAAACAAGGTGGCAGCAAGGCAGAACATTTCACACACTGGCAATCCCATTTAAATCTATTTGCTTCCCATTCGAAGTGAGAGATAAAAGACAAACAGGAAAGAAAAAAAGGGTTGATCTGACCTTACAGAGACCAAAAAAGAAGGGAAACAAGGTGATGTATGACAATGCACGATGCTGATGGTAATCATGTTCTGGGCACTTCAGCAATTCAACACACCAAGGATTAAACTAGGTTGATTCCTGCAGTTAGCAAAATTATTTCCAGGAAAACTCTAATCTTGCTGGTGAGATTACGTTTTCCAAAGCTTATAGTCCTATACCCAGAGTGGATCACTTCATACAATCATCAGCCCACTGACAGCAATGCATCACAATAATCCCAAAAAACATCAGCTACTTGTATCCAGATGAATTATATTTGAGGGGTTTAAGATTATTTAGGTCAGTGCTGCTTGGCAGATCTGTCTCTATACAGTCTGCCTCCAATACATGGTACTTCTGCTGTAAAATTTGGACTAAATCTGCTCTTTGTTTTTGAGTTCTCCTGTTATGCCAAGATATATTCTGTTTAATATAACTTTAAGTAAACAGAAAATTAAGTACTTTTCAGAAAGCAAAAAGTTGTATTGGAAAAATTTCACAGCTTTAGAAGTAAACTTGTTTGAAATGGAATTGAAAAGGGTGATTGCCAAATTATCCCCAAATCCAATACAATTAAAATTTGACAATTCCATTTTTGTGAACATGCTATGCAATTCCCATGGTGAGGTCATAGTAAACAGACTGGATTACAGCCAGTACCTGCATCCCTGCTGGTCACATGAAACAAAGAGGATGCATAGAGGCAGCTTAACAGCTGATCCCCAACAGTTACAGAGTCACTGAACTAATTTGTTCCCTTCTGCATATTTTTACACCAGAAAAGAACAGAACGTTCCTGGTAATCCTGTCTGACATTCCTGAGGGATTACAGCAACTTTGTCTTCCTACCTATTGTTCTCTACAGTGTTAGTAGGTGTCACACCACATCAAAGCAAACAGAAAATATTGTTGGTTATTTGCGCTATATTATTCATGATTTCAACTTACATTCAAGACACCCAGCATGGCTTCGCCAACAGAAAAGTCCTGCCTGACAAACTTGGTGACCTTCTATGATGGAGTGATTACATCAGTGGACAAGGGAAGAGCTACAGATGTCACTTATTTGAACTTCTGTAAGATCCCCTCATGCTCCCTCTCACTGAACTGGAGAGAGATGAATCTGTTTAGTGGAAAGAAATTGACTGGATGGTTAATTTCAGAGAGTAGTGGCCAGCTGCTCAGAGTCCTGATGGACCCTGGCAATGAGTGGTGTCCCTCTCAGATCAGTCTTATTTAATATCTTCATCAACTACATTGACAGGAGAGATCAAGTGCATTCTTGGAAAGTTTGAAGACAACATCAAGCTAAGTGATGCAGTTACCACATCTGAAGAACAGGATGTCATTCAGAGGACCTGGACAAATGGGAATGGCAATTTCATGACCTTTAACAAGACCAAGTGCAAGGC
>VXBB01003100.1:71026-98259 GCA_013399915.1 Illadopsis cleaveri | reverse complement strand
CAAGTCTAAACCTTCCCTCATTCAGTTTAAAGCCATTATTCCTTGTCCTGTCACTGCAAGAGCTTTAAAATGTCTCTGAGAGTGAGTGCTGTGAACGTGGAATCATGGAATAATGGAATAATGGAATCATGGAATCATGGAATGGTTTGGGTTGAAAATGACCCTAATATCCATCCAGTGCCACCCCTGCCATGGCAGGGACACCTCCCACTGTCCCAGGCTGCTCCAAGCCCCAATGTCCAACCTGGCCTTGGGCACTGCCAGGGATCCAGGGGCAGCCACAGCAAATCTGGGCACCCTGTGCCAGGGAAGAATTCCTTCCTAATATCAAGTCTAAACCTTCCTTCATTCAGTTTAAAGCCATTATTCCTTGTCCTGTCACTGCAAGCCCTGGTAAGATGCCTCTGATAGTGAGTGCTGAGAACGTGGAATGATGGAATCATGGAATAACGGAATAATGGAATAACGGAATCATGGAATCATGGAATCATGGAATCATGGAATAGTGGAACAATGGAATAACAGAATCATGGAATCATGGAATAATGGCATCATGGAATAATGGAATAATGGAATAATGGAATAATGGCATCATGGAATCATGGAATCATGGAATAATGGCATCATGGCATCATGGAATCATGGAATCATGGAATCATGGAATCATGGAATGGTTTGGGTTGGAAGAATCCTAAAGCCCATCCAGTGCCACCCCTGCCATGGCAGGGACACCTTCCACTGTCCCAGGCTGCTCCAAGCCCCAGTGTCCAACCTGGCCTTGGGCACTTCCAGGAACAATTCCTTCCCCAAAATCCCATCTATCCCATCCCTCTGGCATTTTGAAGCCATGCTCCAGGAGAGAAGAAAGGTCTCTGCTCTAAACAATCTCAGACATGCAGGTGATGTTTTATTTTCTAACACAGGTGCTTCAGTGACACGGTTTGGTGTGAAATCCTTCAGGAATCAAAGACCACACCCCTCAGAGCTGTTTTTAAAAGGTGAAAAACAGTTCCCACGTGCCAAAGAGATCAAGAATTGCAACAACAGATGTGACCTGTTGTGCAAACCTGACAGTGGAACACGGGAAGGATCATCAAATTGTCTCAGAACTGGCTCCTCTCTGCTTCTGCTCGGTTAAAATTCAGTTTACCACCGGTGTGAAGAGAATCCAACCTCTCCTCTGGGTGCTGGACCCGATTCTTATTCCAGCCAGGGAAATTTCACGGCAGAGAGCCTGAATTTCCCTCAACCTTGGACCATGGAGCCCTAGAAATCCACCAGGGAGTTCCAGCCATGCCAATTAGTGCATTAGTAGCATCCAGCTTGGATGGGTGCCAGGGCAATTACTCTCATGAATCAACTTCCTAGTGATTAAAAGATGACACATTTATTTTGAATGATCATTGGAGAGCCTCTTGTTGGAATGACCACGCTCAGCCCCAGGATCATTTGGATTTCTGCTGCTGAAAATGGTGGCTCTGAAAAGGGCCAGCACTTCATTTAAACACCTCGTTACCACAACAGCAATAATGAAGCCTCTAAACTGCTCCTTGCCCTTCATTTTCATCCCTTCCACCACAAAAATGAAAGAGAATAGGAAGATAAATAAGCTGACCTGGAAAACACGAGGTCTAAAAAAATATATTCTATAGATGAGGTTGCAGCAATAAAGATGATGCTGCAGCTTTTCCCAGAAATATCCCCCTGCCACATCCACATTAAGCCCTCAGCTTTCCCTGCCTGGTCTGGAAAGGTTCAAAAACACACCAAAAAAAAAAAAAAAAAAAAAAAAAAAAAAAAAAAAAAAAAGCAATTTACTGAAACATAACGAAATTGTAAAAGTGAATGATGCGTAGATGTAGGGCCAGACAAGAAACCCTGAAAACATTTGGCCTGGTTTTCAATTCAGCTGAAGAGGGAGGTGTTTCTGATGAACCTGACATTTACCCCTTTCACTTTGCATCCCTTAAGGCACAAAACTAGCTGCAAACATAGATTTTTTTTTTATTTCCAGAAGTCAGGTAACTGAAATAAATGAAAATTCAAGGTACGAGCAACCACAAATAATTTAAAAGCTCTTTGGAATGATGCTGATAAGAAAGTTCACCAGTGAAATAAAGGAGCAGTTGAATGAGAACAGCATAGACAGAGCTGGTGGAAATATCTGCACCTGAAATTCTACTGATGGAAGTCTGTGGAGGCAGTGGCCATTTTCATCCCACTGAGGATTTGCTCATTTTTTTATACATTTATATTTTTATCTATCCATTCAGCAGGGCAGACTGAGGTCTGGACATTCTCTAGATTGGTTTGAGAGCGTGAGCTCCCAGCTCAAGTTGAAACATCTTTTTTTCCCTGCCTTTGGTGCATTTATAGGACCAAAACACACACCAAAAAAATCCAATTTATTTATTGCAAATATTATAAGAGCTACCACAAAGTGAAACTAAAGCATAGTTCAGATCACTGCTCATTCCTGCCAGAATTGGCTTCATGGATTAAATCCTTTGGCCTTTATTGTTGGGGGTTTTTGGTTGGGTTTTTTTGGGGTTTTTTTTGGTGCCATCTGGAATTGCCAGAGGAGCAGAATGTGATTAAAATCATGGAATGGTTTGGCTTGGAAGGGACCTTAAAGATCATCTCATTCCAGCCCCTGCCATGGACAGGGACACCTCCCACTGTCCCAGGCTGCTCCAAGCTCCATCCAACCTGGCCTTGGGCACTGCCAGGGATCCAGGGGCAGCCACAGCTTCTCTGGACAATTTAATCCATTATATTAATCATTTGAGTGATGCCCTGGATAAAGTTAAAAATTAAGACCAAAATCACACTTGGGAGGAAGTTACCATCAGATAAAGAATTTGTAACACCTGAAAACACCAGAATTGTCACTTCTGTATTTTGAAGCAGCTACTTAATATAAAATATCATTTGATCTGGCCCTGGTGACTGTCAGAAGAGGTCCAGGCTGCCATAAGGGATTCTGTGTATCATAAAACCCATTTTTTCCAGAGGAGTTATTGTTATAAGGTGATTTAGGAGGACAAAGCCTCTCCCCTTCCTTCAGGACAAAGATTATAAATCCTGCTGCGGTGTGGTTGCGTGTGAAGGCAAATCCAAATACTTGTGTTCCACACTCAGCACAGGAGCAGAGGAATTCCCTGGGTTTCAGTGGAGAGCAATTCCTGGGGCTGTCTCCCGCATTCCCCTGGTGCTTTCCATGAGATGAGGCATTTTTTTTGGAGATGAGGTATTGCATTTGACAAACTCCAGGGCTTGTACATCAGTCCACCACCAAAGCAAGAAATGCTCTGGAAAATGTACTTCCTGCATCCTTAATATTCTCCATTTCCTTTTATCCTTACCCTTCCCACTCCCAGGAGTTTCACAGCTCTCAGTCAGTTTGATGCTTCCAGTGCCCCTCTGCTTCCTTCCGGCTCCAGCTGATTTATAATCCTAAATCTTCTGGAAAAGGCTGCAGGGGCCAGGCCTTTCCAAACGAATTCTTGAAAACAAAACAACCTCTGCAGCAGGCCGGGTAACCCCATCTAGATTTGGGGAGCTTTGGTTACATGAAAGTGAGAACGTAAAAAACACTTTTTGCATGTCGCCGGACGCCGCTGAGCACATTTGGAAAGGATCAAGTCAAGGCTACCTAAATCATTCAATAAAATCTGCTGCATAAAACATCTAATAAATTGTAATGGCAAGGACTTGTGTGCAGAGAGGCTGAAATTCCAGCTATGCACTGAAAATAAAATTTGGTCCCTTTTTTTTTTTTTCTCCCTCCCTCCTTTTCCCTGACTTTACTAGCCATTGGGCTGGGAGTGTCCAGTTTCACTGGAACACCACAGAAAATGTTTGGCACCAGTCTCAAAGGAGAAATGATTTGGTATGCTGTGATTTGCTTTATGATTCGGGGGATCCTTTATTAATCCCCGAAGTCTCAAATCTCTTAAGACCATGATTAAACCAAAAAAGCAAAAGAGTCCCTTCAAACTTCCTTGGTGCAAAGGAGAACCCAATCATTAAGGGGAAAAACCATCATAAAACTCCTGGGACAAAGCAATGAGGGTCTCATAGTAAATTACAGAGTTAAATAATGGTGGGCCCTCGCATGAGAATAAAACTCACTAATTCACTTAAGCACTCTGTAAGGGAATCTGGAATGCTGCTAATACAATAAGATTTTTGTAATCATGTTAGGAAGAATGATAGCCTTGTGCTCCATATCCCTTTCCTCAAATCCAGTACCTATGAGATTCAGTGGAAGGAAAAAAAAAAATAAAAAACAATCCCCAGAATCCAGATGAGGAAGCTGGGAGCATCTGTTTCTGTGCCCCTTTGTTCTAGCCAATAGGTCTTCCATTAAATTGCATTTCTCTGCATTTTTGCTGCTGAACTGCCTTAAAGACATAACAACCAAGCCCAGGAAGATTTTCAGCATAGGTGACAGCATGGATGACGTATTGTCTGAAGCAAACTCTCTTAGAAACAGGATATAAAACCCCTGTGATCCATTTGGAGTTGTCATGACCCAAGAATTAAGCTCAGTTTGGACGGATTTTAGAAATTGGACGTGTTTTCACTTAGTAATTTTTTTTTTTCTACAAAAAGCAACATCAGCCAGTAAATTCCCCTTATTTTAAACATGACTCATGATGACCTCGTGATTTGAATTTCTGATTTGAACCAGTTTTAATGAGTAGTGCAGAAGCCATGGAGGGACCTGGAGAAGTCTTTGAAATATCAGGATAACCCAAGCAGGAGCAGAGGTTTCCTCAGGAACAGTTTCCCCTTCATTACCCTGCAGACTATTTTTGCCTAAAATTTAATTTTAATGTAGATGATGGCCTTGGACCTGTTAATTTTTTGCTTGTTAATGACTAATGAGCTCAGTAAGATGAGGCCACGTGGCTGATGTAAAATGTGGCACAAATGTGGCAGGAGCTGAGCAGGAGAGCTCTGCCTGCATTGGAGGTTCCTGGGTCTGGCTGTGGTGCCAACCACTGCTCCTCTCTGCAGCTCCCCTCCCTCGAGGCCAGCAAAATAGCTCAGCTTAAAAACTGGGATCAGAGAATCCCAAAATTAAAGGATCATGGAGGTTGGAAAAGCCTTCCCAGCCCATGGTGTCCCAGCTATGACCAATGCCCACCTTGTCCCCAGCTCAGTGCCACATCGAGGCCATCCTTGGACACCTCCAGGGATGGGAACTCCAGGCTATTCCAAGGCTTTTCCATGAAGAAATTCCTCCTGGTGTCCAGCCTGGCACAACTTGAGGCCGTTTCCGCCTGGTTCTGTTTCTACATCCTCTTTTCACGTGGTTGTAGAGAGTGAGAAGGTCCCCCCTGAGCCTCCCTTTCTCCNGGACACCTCCAGGGATGGGAACTCCAGGCCATTCCAAGGCTTTTCCATGAAGAAATTCCTCCTGGTGTCCAACCTGGCACAACTTGAGGCCGTTTCCTCCTGGTGCTGTTTCTACACCCTCTTTTCACGTGGTTGTGGAGAGTGAGAAGGTCCCCCCTGAGCCTCCTTTTCTCCAGGATCAGATCAGAGCTGTCCAGAGGAGAAACTGGTGGAAAAGGACACCCCAGGTCTCCACCTTACACTGCTCCTCCAAAGAAGATGGGAGCGGTATGGAGCTACCCCAAATTGGTGAAATTTCAGGTAAAAGCAGCCGCCCAAATTGCCCAAAATGTCAAATACACACTGAAAAAACCCCCAAGCCCAAGCAGGTGGCCTGACTGCCTCAGCACAAACCACACAGAAGCTCAGAGCTCCAAACCTGTTCTTTTTTGGGTTATTCTTCCAAGATTTCCACGAGCCAACATTGGACACGGATCTCAGCTCACCAATGTTGGCTCTGCTCTCAACTGGGGCTCAATTCCAGGCACTCCAATATTACTGAAAAGACTCCTGTGGGCGGGGATGGGAATTTGATTGGAACCAGAAGTCACAGGCAGCAAGAAGAGCCCTGCAATTTAGCAGGAGGACCTGAGCAGAGGGAAGCAGACAACAACAAAAAGTGATGCTAAATCACCACAGGGTCAGAATACCAATCTGGTGACATCTGTTCCATGAAGGCAGTGAGAGACAAAGCCTTGCCCTGAGTTTTTAAAAAAATGCATCTGATGTGGGGGATTTTATATTCCAAAATCTGCATCACAGGTAATTAAAACTGAGTCATAATCGCTTGGGAGCAACTGCACAGGCAAGTCCCACATATTTCCAATATACAGACGATTTTGTGCGTATTTCTTGTGCATATTGCTTGAAATATTCTTTACAGCTGCAATCCTGAAGGATGTCCCAATCTCATTCCCACCCTTTTGGGCTAGAAATGGCAGCAGAGTCACTTAGGAGCAGCAAAATCACTTAGGAAGGGCACAGGGAAGGAAGGGTGCGGCCTAAAAACCACCAGAGATTTTAAAATAGCCTTTGTTGAAGCGGAGCAGAGAGAAAACAGCAACATCCCAGAGCCCAGTGACCAAAAAAATGAGACATCCAAGGAGTTCAGCTTTCTCCCTTCCATCCCTGGTGGCAAGGCAGGGAGAAAGAACAAAGACTTCATGGCCCAAAGTCTGGGTAGGAGCCTGACATCCTTGAAAGAGGAATAATGAGGGGAAGGAAGGTGTGAGAGAGTGGGAAAGGGATGAGTGATGTCCAATGTGTGGAGTAAGAAAGTTTTTTTATAAACCCAGGACATACCAGACATGAGTCAGAGAAAGGGAAGAGGAGGAAGGAAATTATTATGAACTTGAAGACCACCGTTAGTGGAGGCTCTTACAACAAACCCCAAGTGACAATTCCCTCTCCCAGGACAAATCCTCAGCTTCTGGCACCTCATTCTCATGATAAATATTCCAGCAAGAGCAGGAAGAGCCCCAACCTGAGCATGGTTTAACAGCAGCTCATAGACAATAAAATAGGAAATGGTGCATGCACGAGACATTTTTATTATGGTTAGTTTTTGTAACTTTACAGTCGTCTTACAACCAGTCCAAGCCTATTCCTGTAATTCTGGCCTATTATAATTATAATTTTTACTGCTATTACTACTGCAGCAGCAGCAGCAGCAAGAGTCAGGTATTTTTCTCAGCACATGTTTCAGCAGTACCTTCTACTTTTCCTACATTTGGCACCAGTGCAGAAAGTTGCTTACAAGGAACCTCAGGACTCCCGGCCAAGTTTTGAAATCTGTAATGGGTTGCAAATGTTTTGGGGTGGTTGACTGATGAATGCAGTAACTTTCCCATTTATCCTATTTTTTACCATTAGCAAATCTCAGATATTTTCTGGGACAGCAGCACTTTCCCTTTTTATGATTAAAAACAAAACCAAACCCAACAAAAACCCAAAGCAAAAAAACATTTGAAAATTATCAAAAATAGCTGTTTAACTCCGTGATTGGCCTGCTGCTCATAAAAATAAACACAGCAGGGTTGTTAGAGTGATGAACTTTTTAAAGAAGCAATAGGACAATTTCAACTGTAAGAAAACCCAGTGTCACAATGCAGTTACCTGCCATCCTTTGCACTTTATAAAAGCCACTTTCTTCCCTGCATTCTCTCTCCTCATAATGATTCACTTCATTTTTTCAGGAAAAAAAAAACATCAGTGACTCCCAGAACAGTCCCTGCACTGCCCTGGTTCTTTTATTCATTTCTTTTCAGTTCCAAACTTGTTTATCATTAAGAGTTGCCCATTTTGTTGATTATTTTTTCCTTCCTCTCAGCACATCAGCTGTGATTTACACAAATAATATAAACAGTCAGAGGTGTTTTGCTGAGGATTTGTGCATTTTGGAAGGTGCATAAAGACTTTTACCCCAGGATAATAAGGCAAGGCCTAAATAATTGGGACTTGCTCTTGCATCAACAGCTTGAGCTGGAATATTTTACAATTTCTTCATTTTGCTGGCCCTGACCACTCTCAGAATGAGCAGGAACAAGAAGGACCAAAGCTCTGCTCTTCCATAGGAATTCCACAAGGGATTTACTCAGATGGTTGCAATTTATTTATTCAGGGGTGTGTTCAAGAATTCTTCATTTCTCAGCTCACCAATGAGGAGAGAAACCCAAAATGTCTCTGAAGGACAAACACAGGCAGAATACCTGCAGGAATCATTAATTAAGCACCAACCCCTCAAGTTAGTGAAATTATCTCACCTTATTTTGAGGACTGGAAGGCAGGGATTTGACTCTTTCATTCATATTTCAACACTAAATGCATCCTTCTCCTTTTGCAGCATTTAAAATGCAGTTCTGCCATGTCACGGTCTCCCCATGCTCACAATTTACCTGTGTTTTCAGAATTATTAAATATTACAGCCATAAAGTAAAACAAAACTGTTCTTCAGGTAAATGGTTCTGATTATCTGTTGCCTCATGGCCATTTTAATGACATGAGGGATATAAAATACAACTATCTAAATATTTTTTTCATTTTTATCCCAATGGGCTTTGAAACAGGCACGGGCAGTGCCCAACCTCAGCCCAGAGTGTGACCCAAGAGTGTCCCAGCAGTTTGAAGAGGAGCTTCCACCTCTGGAGGTGATGTTGATCTGCTGCAGAAANNNNCCTTGGGCACTGCCAGGGATCCAGGGGCAGACACAGCAAATCTGGGCACCCTGTGCTCACCACCACAGGGAAGGATTTTTTCCCAACATCCCACCTAAACTTGTAATTTCTCAGTGTGAAGCCATTCCCTGTGTCCTGTCCCTCCAGCCCTTGGCAATTGTCTCTCTCCAGGTTTCCTGGGGCTCCTTCAGGCCCTGCAAGGCCACCCTGAGCTCAGCCCAAAGCTTCTCCTGTCCAGGCTGAACAATCCCAGCTGTGCCAGCCTTTCCTCCCAGCAGAGCTGCTCCATCCCTCTGCTCATCCTGGAGCCTCCTCTGGACTCTCTCCAGCAGCTCCACGTCCTCCCTGTGCTGGGCCCCAGGGCTGGGGCAGCTCTGCAGATGGGGCCTCACCTGAGGGGGCACAGGGACACAATCCCAATCCCTTTCCTGCCAGCCATGGATTTTCAGGGTGTTTCCACAATTTGAAAATTCAAACCATCTATTTTGGAGCCTGAATGTATTTTGCCACAAGCTGCTGCAAACAGATTCCTTCATCTTCCTCACTGCTGCCCTTTGGCATTTCTAAATTTTATACCTCAAAATAGGAACTCAGCTCATGCTGACTGTCAAAATTTGATTTATTTCACTGGGCACCAATACAGTTCAAAAGACCTGAAAATCTGCTTTGCACATTCGAGCTTCCACCCTGTAGATGATATTCCATGACTTGTATAGCCAAGATATTCTTATCACACCCTTTTGCCCTGAAACTCCATAGTTTGAGACAACAAATCTTACAGTGACCTCTGTAACTAAATCTCTGAAAGGTGTAGGACAAAATGCTTTTAATCTTTAAATCTAGATCAGCACACGTCTGTCTCAGGGGGATTTTTTTTTTTGCTGCTTATTCTTAAAAAAAATAGAAAACAAATTCTTCACTTGGAGAAAACTTTTGAGAGGCTTCAAGTTCTTCATTGCCCACCCCAAGCTGAAAAAGCTGCACTTGGTTAGTGATGTAACAGAGAATGTACAATTGTATTGGTGTTAAGTCTCAACTGTTCTAGATGTCAAATTTGGAGTATGAAGTATTGAAAGTTTACATCAAACTCTTCAAAAAATCTCATGAGTGCAAAAAAACCCACTAAAACATTTTTTGAGCAAATTAGGACAAGTGAGTGTTAAGTAATTGCAAATTGCTAATAGGCATTCAGGAGCCAGGGAAGCCAATAAACTGAATCTTTTCCTCAAGTTTTTGTTTCTAATGAACTAAAAAATCAGTTCTTCCATTGAGCAACCACTGCTTTAAAAAATTGACCACCTATGACATTGTGCAAATATTTAAGTTTAAAAAAAAAAAAAGGATTTCAGTAGTAAATAAATGCAATTTAGGGGCAGTGGCCATGGAGGAAGAGCTGATGAAAAACCCATCCCAGAGAGTTCCCTGCAAGAAAACGGGAAATGTTCACATCACCCTATTCTATAGCAAGGCTCTATGTGTGTTTTAAAGACTGCAGAGAAAATATTTCCTGGTGTGTTTGGAAGATTTGTTAGAACAAAGATCTCTCTCCCTGAAGATGCAGATTTATGTGGATGTAGTCACTGATCCAGGATGTGGAAACAAGACAAACACGAGAACAATTTTTGGGGTGAGCACCACGACTCCAGGGCTCCACTGGCATCCCAGGGAGCATCTTCTGAGCTCTGTGGTCTCCTCTCCACTCCTCCATGATTGTTGCAGGATTTTCCAGACATTCCCTCTTCTTTCCTGCCTCTCTCAGCCTCATCCATGGACTCTTCCTTTCTTCCTGTGCCTCCCCATTTCTGACACTCCTGGAGCCTTCCCTTCCCTCTTTGGGGAACTGAAGGGGCTCAGATCTCCACGGGAAAGGAGGAAAAAATGTCCATCCAGCCCTGCAGAATCCCTGCTCACCATCTGGGGATCCAAACTTCCCATCTGCTCCCTCACATGGGGAAGATGCTTTGTAGTGGAGATGGCTGAGTTTTCTCCAACTGACAAAAAACAAAAACCGAGCCCTAAACATTTTTTTATTAAAACCAGAGGCACGTTCAGGTCCTGCTATTTCACCAAGGCACAAAACATATTTCGACAGGAAATTAATTTTTTTTCAAAGTTTCCAGCACGCCCCTCCCTTCAATCAGCCCTCAACTCCTTTAGCAGCCACATGAACTCCCTGATAACCTCGGAGATGGAAAAAAAAGCCTGACCCACACACAAAAAAAAAAGGGGGAAAAGATGCCCTGGAGCAGCAATTGTCTGCTGAATTCCCTGCTGGAAACCTCCTCCTTGCTCACCACAGAGCTCATGTCCAGGCACTCTGTATCTCCCTTGCAATTTTCTCAAAGTCAGAATAAATATTTACCAATATTTACGTCTCAATGGGTGCAGTGGGCTCAGTGCTGAAGCTTTTACCAGCAGGGTTTGCACAGAAAGGCACAGTCAGGAGTGTTTCCAGTGTGGTTTTCCACCTCTTTTTGTCGTTTAAAACTCTCTTGAAAGAGAGCTCAGCTCTTTTCCAGTCCCTGGTTTCCCTTGCCCTGCTTCGCCTCCCACTCCTTCTGCAAAAGCTGATTTTCTTGTGGGAATAACTCCTGGGACCAGCACGGATCCGGGCTCCACCTCTCACCTCTGGTTTATCCTGTCATGTTTGAAACTGCCGTGGCTTTTCCAAAGGCTATTTTTATTTTATTTCTGCATGGCTTAGATCATTATAACGAATGTTCCTAACTTCTATTTGGGAAGTTAGGCTCAGGCTTTGATCTTCTTTAAGCATTTAACTTAGACAAAGTTGTTCTATTGAACTGAGAGGGACTTACATTCCTCCAGTCAGGCAAATGCACAAGCCCTTGAAGAATTATGGCCTCAGCCTAAGTCAATCCTAAACCTTACATGGATTCTGGATATTAAAAAGAAAAATGTTTGAAAACCCAGGTCTCTGAGGGAAGAAATAAATACTTATATATGTCCACTATATTATGAAAACTACTGTACTCGAATGAGACAGTCATGGATGTTTTTTAGATTTAAGAAAATAATTTTGAAATAAAATATATCCATACATGCATGATTAATGTGGCTTCTCTGTTCTCTTCTACTTGCATTATTTATATTCCTAGGGAGAGGGGAAAAATTCTTTCCAGCTAAAGAAGCAGCCTCTTTTATGAATAAAAATGAGGTTTTCTTCTTATTTTTTTTTTTCAGAAAAGTGGAAAAAAGGCCTTTCCATTTGACTTTCTGACACTGAAATAATATGGTGCAACTCTGAATGTGATCTGCTCCTTTCTTTGATTTCCACCATGTCAAATTTTCATAGCAGGCTTCAGCAACACTTCCAGACTCCAGTGAGGTTATTTGGGCAGGCACACACAATAACAGGTAGTCATGGCCCAAAATTGCCTGGAAGGAGAAGACAGGGATGGAGATAACCCAGACAAACCCAATAAATAGCACAATTCAAGGAACAAGCAGCAGTCTCCCCACACCCAACTCCTTGCCACCATAAAAGAATGATTTCCCAGCATATCCATTTATCTTGTGTTCAGAAAGATCCCAAAGATTCCAGTCAAGAACATTTTTAGAGGTCAAGAGACCTCTGGAGAGGAGTAAACCCCATGTCAAAAGAGGACTTCAGCCAGGGAAGAGATGTTGGAGCAAAAAGGTTTTGTAGGATCAGGTTACTAAAAAGTGGAGAATTGTCAGACACACCAAGGGTTTGGGGAAGATCTAGAAAGTTCCTTTGCCATCCCAAACTTCAAATTATGGAAGTTTGTCACACTTTAGGTGTTGCTGGAGCTGTTGGTGACCGCCTCATTCACTTCTTCAAACACTCTGGAGATTATTGGCAAAAGTTCTGCCAAGTGAGCGAGGGCTGAGATATTTCCCAAGCAGGAACATCTGGAATGAGCAAGGAAAAACACCTGGGGAAGCACAGAGGGGTTTGGGATGGGAGAGACCTTAAAAATCATCCAATTCCAACCTCCTGCTATGGGCAGGGACACCTTCAGGCCCTGCAAGGCCACCCTGAGCTCAGCCCAAAGCTTCTCCTGTCCAGGCTGAACAATCCCAGCTGTGCCAGCCTTTCCTCCCAGCAGAGCTGCTCCATCCCTCTGCTCATCCTGGAGCCTCCTCTGGACTCTCTCCAGCAGCTCCACGTCCTCCCTAAAAGGAAGAATTTAGAGAAGTGTGGATTCAAAGGAGGATAACAAGGATGGCAGGAACAGAAAACAGCTTCGTTTGTCTTCAGATCCAGCTCCTGGTTTGCAAACTCTGACAGCACAGGCAGGGTTATGTTTGGAAAGAGCAGTTGTCTTAATGTCCTCTCAAAAATGGATATTTCCTGCTACCTGATCCATGCTGAAGATCTTTGGTGACAAATGGAATATTGGTAGTTTATTAGACACAAGGACACTGAATATCTCAAAGGTCCACTTGTGTAAAAAAAAAGCATAATGAAACCCTCCAGTAAAATAAAATAAAATAAAATAAAATAAAATAAAATAAAATAATGCTGCCTAAACCTTTCCCAGTCTGGAAACAAAGGGAGGCTTGGGTTAAATGTTGCCCTCAGCCCCCTACTGCCCAAAAAGCAGCAAAGGCAAGGTGACCTCTGTTCCTGGCCCTCTCCCAGGAGCAGTTCCAAATTATAATGGGTTTATCGTGAATTTTTAAAAAATTCCTTTTGGAGTAGACACCCAACTGTTTTATTTGCCAAACCAGCCTAGGAAGAGCCTTACAAACCCCACTTTGTTCTTCATCATAAAAGAGAGGAAGTTGTTCCCTTCAGTATTGTACTGATCCCACTCCAGGTGAGAGCAAACTCCTTCCCAATTCCACCTCCCTGGGACACTCTGGACACAATTCTTTAGTGCAGGTACAGAAATGAGTGAGTCAAAAGTCACAAATCAAATTGTTTCATTTTCCATTGGTGAGTAATAGATGGAAAATGTGAAATGTCATTCCGGGGCTGGAGAACCATCTGGTAAAAGCTCCTGTAGGAGCTGAGCAGATGAACTCCATGGAAATATATAGGAAACATCCACTGAAGGCATTTAGCCCCTCTAGAGACCCATAGTTCACGCATGGTGGGCAGGTAATAATGTCCAATTATTCTGGAAACAACCAAACAAGTCACTGTAAAATTATCTCATTTGCACCAGATCCAGCATTAAGTGTTTTTTAAAATATTCATCATTCATCCCAGGTAAGGAAACAAACCAACTGATCAATCTCTGAGGAACTGCACATAAATCATGAAGCCATAGTGAGAAACTGGCAATTTTTCATTATTCCAGGAGTAATATTTTAAAGCTGACAGGCTGGCGGGGTGGTCCATGTCTGTGGCATTATCACAGCTGGGAGGAACAACCAGGCTTCACACAATTCCAGGAGTAATTGTTGCAGTTACTGTAATGAGAACCTGTGGAAAAACAAAGAGTTTTTGCTTTTTTTGTTTAATCTGAACCGAGTTTACATAGCAGACAAGTAGCTGAAAGCAAGTTTTCACCAAATTAAAGGCATCTTTTTATGACTACAAAGAGGAGAAGATTTGGTTTGGCAGCTTTCTTGGAGATCAGCCAAAGACTCATGCCCTGAAGGCAAACGGACTTTCAGGCTCTATTTATCAAAGAATAAGGGAATTATGGAATATCCTGAGTGGGAAGGACCCACAGGGATGATCCAGTCCCACCCCTGTCCCTGCCCAGACCCCCCAACAATCCCCCCTGGGCATCNCCCAGCAGCAATTCTTCAGGACAGGCTCCATGATGTGGTCTCAATCCCTCCTGGCCCAGCTCCAGCCGCTCCCTCAGGCCCTGTCGCTGCCCCCAGAGTGTTTCTCCATCCCCCCCGGTGAGGCAGTTGTGATTCTGTGATCCCGTGGCTGTTTTGTCCCAGTTCTTTTCACTTTAACAAGTTTGCCATGAGGCACAAGTGCTTCTTTCCCTCGTTTTTGTCCCTGCTCCTCTCCCTTACTGCCTTTTCCCAGCCATCCAAGAGGATTTGGATGTTTTAGTGATTTCTCTCTTTCTCTGATAATTTTGATGCCACAACAACACCAGAAGTTTCAGAAACCCCATTGCTGAATATTCAGAGGTGACCACTCGCCTAACACAGCCTCTATTTTTGTAGTTTCATCCCTTCCATCCAAGATTTCCAGCTTTGTTTACATCTTCAGGTCCCATCGTGCTGCTCAAGGCGCCACTGGCAGAGCAGGAATTGTTGGATGTTCATTTGTTACCAGTTGTCAAAAGGGACAACTTGCAAATCCCACACTCCTACTTCGGCTGCACTTCCTGCAGCCCCTGGCAAATTGTGACAGCAACAAGGATTTTAAAGACAGCTTCTAAATCCAAAATGTTCACACAGGGGGGATGGATCCACAGCCAACAGCTTCGCTGCAGAGTCTGAGGACCCCTCAGAAACGTTCTCCAAGTGATTTTTGTCAAACAAACTGCAAATTTGAGGCTGAATCTACATCAGCGAGCACGAGGCCTGATAAAAGTGGATTTATGGAGTGGAAAAAACAGTGCTGAGTATCTGATGTGAGGGTGATAGATGTTCAAGGGGCTTGACTTCAGGCTGGTTTCAGTCTGGGCCCGTGGGCTGAATGTGTAGAAATAATTGGGGGAGAATTAAGAGCAACACTGGAACATTGTCTGGTTTTATTTAACCCAGAAAAGAAACCCAGTTTGTGAGCTCAGAGCCCTCTCTGTGCTCTGAGCCAAAGCGTGCTAAGTGGCAATGATCAGGAGATCACTGAAGTAGCTGCACCCTAATTAAGTGTCAGTCTGATCTAGCAGGAAGGTTGGAATTCATGTTTCCTAATTTTTCAGCACATTTAATTGAAATTGTTGTATTTATGAACCTAAGAAAGATCTCGGTGATAACAGAACTCGTCCCTGAGCTGCCAAAACTTTCCTGTCCTGTTCTATGAAGACTTTGATCAAAAATAAATTGGAAATTCCAGTGTGTCCCTGCAAAATTCCTGTATATATCAAACCTAATGACTGAGGACTGGGGAGAGAATTTGAGCCAAGTCATGGTTCATAACTTGATTTTGAGCCTGTTCCAGTAACACCACCCTGCCTCACGCCAGTTTGATTTAGAGATAGGCCTCGTGCCCAGCAAGGTCTAATTTTGTCTGTAATTACAGATTTAATGTTTGTGACATGGTCTTTGCAGAGGAGGGACCCTCTGAGGAACCTTCAGACAGGCTGAAGAGATGCTGAATTTGAGACTTAAACTCTAATATATGGGAAAAAAAGGACAAAGAAGTGAAGATAATATGTTAAAGCAGCAGCAGCAGCCCCAGGTTCTGTACCTGCTGCATTCTTTGGGATGGAGAGGGAATTTGTCCTCCACCTAGACTTGTTGGGATGTGGAAGCAGAGGGCTGAGATTAGGATCACAATAAAACAGGCTCGATTTCAGCATGTAATGTGAGGATTATTGGCTGTGCCTCTGTGAGATGTTTTCTTTTTGTGACTTCTCCTCCATTCTCTCAGGGATTGCTGAAAAGCAGGAATTAGACCCCGGGCTGATGCTGCAGCTACTTTTTCTCCCTCACATCCTCCATCCTCAGCAATATTTATCCACCTTTGTCCTCCAAACTAGCAAATTTCTGTGCAAGATCCACGGAAAATGGATAAATTCTTTTGGAAAGTGTTCCTGCCCATGGCAGAGGGATAAATAACTTTAATCTCTTCCAACCCAAATCATTCTGTGATTCCAGGAATCTGATTCCAGGAATGCCAGAGCCAGGGATACAATGGTTACAGCATTACCTTCACATGTATCCCTTTGTGGCAGGTGATAAAGCTGGGACTCCACTTCCAAATTATTCAATAAACCCTTAAAAATAACCCAAACAAGACCTGAAGTTTTGCCTCAGAATTATTTTACTGAGGAAACTCCTGCCCAATCCTGATCCCAGCCAGTAACCAGATTGGTATCTGCTGAAACTGAGACCAGAACCAACTTTCTTGTCTCACATTTCTGGGTGATAAAGCCTGACTGATTGTGTTTAACAGGCACTGCCAACCTCAACAGGCAAAGTGACTTCTGGGACTGGTGATAAAACAACTTTTATTGCCTGGGCACCACTCAGAAAATAAAGCCCAAAGTCTTGGGTTTATTTTTCACATAACCTGCAAGGAGATTCAATATTTTAAATAACATACAAGATATTCACCTACAAATTTCTTCATGGTTTTCATCCCTGAGGCAAATCATAGTGATAGAAAAATCATTTTGCTAATAGTCAATCTGTCAGTTCAGGGGGGAAAAATCTGTGTCTTAGTTACAAATGGCTAAATATGAACCATTTTTTGGATTAATTCTTTTGGATTTCATTCCTATGTTGCACCTCAAAACTCATAATTTTCATTATTACCCTCTCTGCTGGTTTTGGCTGGATTAAAGTTAATTTTTTTTTTCCCCCAGTGGATGGGATGGAGCTGTACTTTGGATTTGTGCTGGACACAGGAGGGATAATACAGAGATTTTTTTTTTTATTATTAATTATTGCTGAGCAGTGCTTACACAGAGCCAAGACCTTTTCTGGTTTTCATTCTGCCACACTGACAGAAATTGGGGGTGAGTGGGAGATTGGGAGGGGACACAGACAGAACCAGTGACCCCCAATGAAGTTGATGAGACTGGAGCATCCCCGTGGAGACAGGATGAGAAATTTGGAGCTGCCCAGCCTGGAGAAGAGAAGGTTGTGTGGAGACCTCACAGCACTTCCAGGCTCTGAAGGGGCTACAGGAAACCTGCAGAGTTCAGCTGCAAATGATGCTACTCCACACTCTTTAAAATGCCATTTTTCAGGAATTTATTGTCTGTAGTAAAGTCGGCAGTCAGATATTTCCATCCAAGCCAGACTGGTGCTCTGCTCCCATTAGGAAAAGAAAATGGATTTTTCTTGAAAATAAAAGGTCCAAGGCAGGACTTGATGATCTTAGAGGTCTTTTCCAACCAAGCTATGGGGTTAAGCAGGGCACACAGTGTAACACCACAAGAAAATAAAATATTCCCCCCCACCTTTGTTATCAATAAATGAATGTTGTGGGGAAATCTAGTTAAAACCTAGAAAACCAGAACATTTTTAATTTTAAAACTAAAAATCCAAGAAATGCTTGAAGGAACACCTAAAAGGATTTGGAAGGAGTCAATCATGAGACATCTGTGAGGGCTCTTTTGGCTGTTCTAAAGCAAAAGAGACACATTAGAGTGTATTTCCACTCCTCATTACCTGAAATTCAAATCTATGTGCTACAAACCCCATTGAGCTTCCCTGCTTTATAACTGGATTTTAAGAATCCAGAATGAAAAATTTCCAAACAAAACACACACAGACACACAAAACTCTTCTGGTTTTGTCTACAAAGGTTCAAAATTCTTCGTCTCCAAAGAATTCAGGGTTCTTCACCTGGGATTCATGAAAAGAAGGATTTTTCAAACCTTTTTGGACTACTTGCAGTGATGGTTGGCTGGAGCCCTCTGCAAACCACTTGGTTTCAGCTGATTCCCACTTTCCTGAGCTTTCATTGGAATTCCAAATTTGGTGTTCCATGGGAGAGTCCTGCTCTCCTGCAACGTCTGAGCTCCTCCAGGAGAAACTTCCTTCAGCAAAGTTCTGCACTCAAAGGTGCAGGACAGAGTTTTAGAGAAACTTCCTTGGTCCAGAATCCAGATATCTGTGTTTCTTCATCCAGAATCCAGATATTTATGCCTGAGTCACTTAGAGGAGCCTCTGCCCTCCAGCAGTTTCTCTGAGTGCCCAGGGCTGTGAAATCCCTCCTTTCTCCATTTTAACCTCCAGCCTTGGAATTTGTTCTCAGGAGCAGAACATTCCCTTTTGGCAGCAGCCCAAGGGCAATTAATGAGAAATCAGCTGAGCTCTGACCACTCAGCAGAGTCTGGGAGTCTGAGCAGAAAATCTGGGTCAATAAAAACACTTTGGTCCTTTCACACAGCACAAAACACTTTCTCCTGCTTGACTTTGTCCACTCCTGACCTCACCAACAATTATGATTTATTATTCTAATTACTGAAGTATTTCAGTATCTGCTGTGGGTTCTTAGCCTGTAGAGTTTTTAGGATTCTCTTCATGAAAATCCAGCCCCAAAAGGAAAATGATGCCACAGCAACACCAGGAATGAGAAATATTGTGATTTAGGAATTGTACAGCACTGTGAGGGCACATTGCTGTGGAAAATTGTCCCTGGAGGTGTCCAAGGATGTGGCACTCAGTGCTCTGGGCTGGTGACAAAGTGGGGATTGGTCACAAAATGGACTGGGATGGCTTTTCCAGCCTCAGTGACTCTGGTGTTTTGTGAAAGGGCTTCAGAGTTAAAAAAATTACCATGTCAGTCTTCTGCTGGACAGAAAAATGCTTCTATGCCTTGTGGGAGGAACGGGTTTTATTGAGATACATTAAATAATTAATAATTTCTAAATATCCTACACATTTCAGAGCACAGGACACTGAGTGATTCTACAAATAGTTGATCCTACACTTCTGTTGTTTGCTGAAACAGAAGGATTTTCTAAATCTTGATTTGGGGATTCTATTTAGGGACTCAGTGTACCATCACCTTGGGGAGACCTTGCACAGTCCAGAAAGCCTGGTCAGCTCAGGAATTTTCCCTAATATTTTATGTAGTGATGAGATCAATAGGGTGGATATCTGGCTTCCCCTGTTGCTGCATTTCAGTTTGAATTTCCATCCCCTAATCTGCTTTACATTGAACAGCACAGCTCTTCCCTCAGAGAGCATCTCAGGCTGGCCCTGTACATCCATCATGGAATAAATAAAAGAAAAAATGCTCAAATACCTGACTCAAAAACTTGCTCAGGCTTTGGGAAGGCTCTGCCAAACTTCCAGTTCAGATGCACATCAAACATCTGAAGGAGGGATCCTCTCTTCCCTCATCACCTGCAAAAAAAAACAAAAACCAGAGGTTTTTTTTGTTAAATACCAAACCTCAAGAATATTAATATTATTTGAGACACAGTCCCTTGAAATAGCACGACAAGCAGATTTTTATAGCTCTCCCAGGAATGGATGATATAGTGGCAGTGGGAATTTTTTGATTTTTTTTTTTTTAATAAATCAAGAGTGAAACGTCTGCGATTGAGGCAGGCCCAGAACATGGGATGAGGAAAGCTCCAACACATGTGAGCACGGACAGGGAGGGTTGAGGATTCTGAAGCTACATCTGGATCCAATGCTGGGCCAGATCTTCACTTTGGAATGATTGGCACCAAAGGCATCAGGCAGAAACATCCCTGACCTTTCCAGGGAGGGAGGGATGGGGAGCTTAGTGGCTGAGGCAAAGATCTGCCTTTGGAAGGTTTGGCACTTCCCAAAGGATCCTTCCCAGTGGCAGCATTCACAGAACACAGGGAAAATTTACAGCCTCTTGTTCCAGAAGAATATTGGGAGAGTCATTTAATAAATGCTTCTCGTGAAGCGGCCTGGTGGTTAAACAAACACCATCCCAATGCAGATATTGAGGTTTCCTGTTCAGATATTGGTGTCTGCAATGTTCCCAAGACAGCTTAGGGTTTCAAGCCCATTCCTTTGGGAAGGGTTGTCCATTTGTCCATTTGTGAGCCTCAACCACCCCAAGGCATCCCCAAATCTGAGGGCCCATTCCTGCTGTACTCAGCACTGCTGAGGCCACACTCAATTCCTGTGCCCAGTTTTGGACTNAAAGGGCTGAGATGAAGTTCAGGTGAGCTTGAGAGTGACAGTCTGGAGGTGGCCCTTGAGGACAGGCTTTGGGCTGATGCTGGTGCTGCTGGGGTGGCACTGGGTGATCCTGGAGGGCTGTTCCCACCTTGATAAGTCTGTGATTCGCAAAGGCACCAATACAACAACAACAGCACAACCTCCCTGGAAAACCGGAGCAGTTTGGGGGCAGGAGAGCTCAGCTCCGGAGCATCCCCGGCGGCCCAGCCCGGCCCGGACCCGCAGAGCACACTGACATCTAGTGGGGTCTGGGGAAAGCACTGCCCTGTCTCCTGTGCTGGCAAAAATTCCCCCCAGAAAAGCTCTCAGAAGTGTTTTGCAGCTCACCGATTTTCGGCCATCGGGCAGGGCCTAAAAGGTGGCAGCCTCCGGATCCCTGGAAGTGCTCGAGGCCAGGTCGGGTGAGGCTTGGAGCAACTTGGGGTAGTGGAAAAGTTCTCTGTTCATGTCAGGAGATTGGAATAAGATGATCTTTAAGCTGACACAAATCATTCTGTGATTAACACAGAGAAAGCTGAGCCTCTTCCTTGTTCCATCCCTATTTTGGCCACAGTTTGCAGCTATTTTCCAGGTGCAGTTGGCAAGCGGCCTTTAGGATTTGAGAGGGGTAAGACAACTCAACACACCTTCCTGAAAATGGAAGTCACTCCTTGTAGGGGAATGAAGCAGGAGAAAGGAACAAGGAAAAGTGGGGGTAAAATATTTTCAGGTACGTTCTTTTCATATGACTTTCTCCCTTAGTTTAGCTACGTCCCTCCAAGTTCATGTTACAAAAACCCAGGGGCTCTGGTGTTGAGTTTGAGGGGTGGGAAAATTAATTACCCATCCTGGTCTGATCCTGCAGCTGAATTGGCTGCCATAACCCACCCTGCAGGGAAAAAGCAAATTAATTATGGATATTAGACTGAAGTGACCCCCATCCCAGCCAGTCCTGCCCTGTTGTCTCCATTTCAGTGCCCATCCCTCCAAAACTCCCAGCCCCTGGTCTCCAGGAGACTGTAAACAATCAGCTGAACCTGATGCTCCTTTTTCCAGCATTGTATCCCGCCCGGAGCGGGCACACTCTGTTTTCCGACACCTCCCCTGCCATGACAAATTTAGACAAGCTTGGGTCATGTCCTCCCAGCTGGGTGACTGACACGAGGCTCCTCCTCAGCAAATCTGCCTGCAGCATTTCAAGGTTGGGAAGATGTGTTTGGAATTCCTGCTCTCCAGGTCTGCTTGAACCCTCCCCTCCAGGAGCTGCCAGCCTCGTCCTCCACAGCACTTCCTGGTCATGCCTGTCACCTCCAAGGGATCTGTGTCACCTCCAAGGGATCTGTGTCACTTCCAAGGGATCCATGTCACCTCCAAGGGATCCCTGTCAGATCTCTGAGCCTGTGGCAAAGCAGCTGATGCAGAGACACGATCAGACTCTTCGCTTTCCACACCCTAGGATGGGGTGAGCATTCATTTCCCTGCCTGCCACGGATTTTCCACTTCACAAAGAACATGGGACACCTCCTGTCTGTCCAAGGTGTCACTTGTCAGCTCCTGTAACCCACCAGGGATCATCTCCACGAGCTGTGCTGATGTTCCTGAAGCTTCTGGGATGCCAGGGAGCTGCACGTAAGTCACCGGGGTGGAGAACAGGCTCTTCTTGTCTTTCCTGTTAAATGCACACATGAGAGAGAAGGGATAACAAAACCTGTTTTCCTGAGCACTGTAAAGCAGATTATTTGCAGGATGAACTGGATAAGCTTATGTTTTAATTAGGGTTTTAAAAAAATCCCAGCTCTTCCACAGGTTGGGTTTATAAGAGTGGGGTGTTTGCTTAGTGCTGTTCGAAATGAAAATTCCTCTTCTCCTGACTTATAAAGAACTGGAAAAAAGAAATTGGGGCAGCAACACCATGTGTTGAAAAGGTATGAAACTTCAGGGAAAGAGGGGTGGGAGTGATTTTAGGTGGTTTTTTTTTATTTTCACCTAAGGAAATACAGAGTTTATTCCAGCCTGCTGTGAGCACAGAGGGCTGTTTTAGCTGCTTGGCCTTGTTCCTGTTGTTTGTAACTAAACAGCACCCGCCAAAGGAATTTTTTGGTTCCTCACTGATTGCTTCTAAACAGCTTTCCTGCCACTGCTGCACAAGTCAACATCAGAAGTTTGCTCTGAATTTTAGGTCCAGCTGTGAAAGGCTCAGACTTTCAAATAATAATATTATTATTAATAATAATAGCACATCATCCTCTACATCTAAACAAAAGTCAGGCCAAAGATGCCCAGATGTGCAAAGTTTCATTTTGCAGCATTTGCCACCTTATTTCTGTACAAACTTCAGGTTTTGGAGAGCATTTTCTTCATGTTCTGTTCACATCACAGGTTGCCAAAGTTTCTGGGAGCCTTCTTAGCTTTTGGACAAGTGCAGACAGTTCTGAATGAGCAGAAACTGTTTGAAAGGATCCAGAAAAGTGGTTCACACACTCCCGAGTACAAATTGAACACAGCTCTGCCAAGCACTTACCCAAACAGAGCCAGCCTGTAATAAAGCCCAAGAACTTATTAATTCACAGAGTGCAGGTGCTGAGTCTGCTGCTCCTGCAGGTTTGATCTGGGCTGCTCTTGTGATGGTTTTTCCCACTCTGCTTTAAGTGTTTGGGTGAAACTTTACAATACAGGGATGAAGGGAGCTGTAGTTAGCAGGGGGACTCAGGAATTGAGGATATTAACTCACACTCTGCAGCCACAAAAACCTGCTCACCTTTTCCCAGCTATTTCAGAAGCCAGGGAAGGGGAATAGGGAACATCCACCTTGTTAAGATCCAGTGCCCTACATTTGAAGTGCTGATGCAGTAACCTGAGCCCCCTGGCATTATTTTCCAAGCTCTGTGCCAGTGCAGAATGTTCAATTTAACATCCTGGTGGTGCTCAGCTGACTCCTTGCTGCAGCAATGCCCCTCAGAGTGGCAGGACCTGCACAAACCCTTCTCCAGCAGGACAGAGTTTCCATTTTTCCTGCCCAGATGAAATTCCACTCGCAGGTGTGGGGTGTTTTATTTGTTGGAGAGGGGTAATGAATACTGTAGGAAAGCTCAGGCCTGGGAGAAGGCAGCAGGATGAGGGAGGATTTAGACACAGGATGAAAATTGTAAAACTGGCTTTAATATTGCCATTACTCTTCCAGGGGAAGGAGAGAGTATGTTAACAATTTTATAATAGAGGCAAACACAATACAAAATTAAACCTCTGAGAGATCTCCCTGCCTTTCTTCTCTACTCTGGCTACATGTATATTTTATTATTATTATTATTTTAAGTAATAGCCAAACTTCCTTCACAAGTCCTCAGTGCTTACAGAAAATCAGGACACAAGGGCATCTCAGTTCCTGAGTCATATCCATAATTATATGATTGAAATAACAAATGTCATCAATAAGGCTGTTGTCTGTCTCTCACAAACATTCCCTGTGAGGTCATTGCTCGGGATAAACTTGTGACCTGGATGTCACTTTCCCCACAGATTAGAGCAGAGCAGTTGCAACTGTGCTTGAAACACACATTTAATGCTCATTTTGAACTCATCAACCAGCCCTGAGAGAGCAGAAGCTTCTGAGCTATCAGCTTCCTCAGCATTTTATGAAAATAAGCAGCAAGGCAGAGAAAACAGTCCTTGGGATGCTTCCAGGGCAGGAAAGGCAGCAGCAGAGCAGCATTTACTGCACAGCACAGGGATGCTCAGTGCTCTGCAGGAAACACGATTTTCCAGCCCACTTCTTAATAAATTCACGTACTTGGAATTTCAGATTCATTGAGGTTGGAAAAGAGATCCAAGATCACTAAGTCCAAGCTGTGACCCCAACCTTGTCCCCAGCCCAGAGCACTGAGTGCCACATTCAGCTGTCCCTGGGACACCTCCAGGGATGGGCACTCCACACCTCCCTGGGCAGCTCTTCCCAGTCCTGAGCATCCTTTCCATGAGGAAATTCCTGCTGCTGTCCAACCTGAGCCTCCCCTGGCACAGCTTGAGGCTGTTCTTGCCCTGTCAAACGTTCACCCTCTAACAGACCAAGTATTGGAATCATCCTGGGAGACAGAGGATTGGGAAAGCTGCTGAAATCCAATCCAGGAGCTGTACAGGACATTTAGAGGGAGGTGGGTGCTGAATGGAGATCCCAACTCTCACACCAACTCCTCAAACCCCCTCATCTCCCTAAGAGATAAAAGTACCACAGGTTAATTACAACTCCCTGCCCCCAGATTTCCTCAGCTTTTGCTTGTTTCATTGTCTGAACAGGGATGAGCAGAGGAAAATCTTTTTTCTTTCAGGTTCTGGGAAGAACAAGAAGCAAACATTAAACAGCAAAAAGGGAGCTGGGAGCCAAAGCCATCCTCTCATGGGCTCTCACTCCAGCTACAAAGCAATTTGGCTCAGTGAAGGCAGCCACAGCCAGAAAACTGGGGGATTTTAAAACTCCTGTGTAAACCAGGGCCCTTACAAGGAGAAGTGAGTAAATTATATGATTTTTTTACAGAGCTACACTCTTCCAACCCTCCCTTCCCCAAATACAGAAGGGCTGAGTCTGAACCTGCTTCTCCTCACTCTCTTCTGCCTTTTAATTCCCAACAAAGCTGAGCTGAGGACTGTCCTATCCTCAACAACCAAACAAATCAAACACCTCTCTTTCCCTGCTTTATAACCCTGATTCTCAGTCTTTAAGGGTCAAAGGTCTCTAACAAAATTAATAACACCTGATTTTAATACCTGCTGCCTCCCATACTGCACTTAATCTTCCAGCAGTGTGTAACTATTGAATTTTTGGGGTGGGTGAAAAACACCTGCCACAAAACTCAATGTTTTCTCTTTCGCATCCAGTTTTCAAGATTGGGCTAAATTTTTGGGGAAGTGGGACATTTTTTTATTTAGTGTAATTATGCACCCACATAAAATCAATGTGTGGGATAAGAAATGCTCGTGGTTATTGTTGTCACAAAGATAATGATGATGGGAGTATTTAACTGGCTGTAACTCAATACCTGGATAAAAGGTGCAAGGGACAAAGATTTGAACCAGTTGCATCCTGCACAGATAAATTTAATTCTTTTAGTCTCAGAAGAAGGAAGAGTGAATGAAACCAAACCCCCAAAATATAACATATTATGAATCTGAGTGAGAGCTTTTATTCCTCACCCTCCTTTTCCAGGCAAGGGGTGCTGTCATAAATCTGTGGCTGATGGAGATTTTTCACCTTCATCCCATCTTTGCCTGACTTTTACAGCTTTAATAATCGTGTCAATATTGCCTTTGCAGTACAATATTTCTGTCCTTCTCCTCGGGTCTATCCTAAGTTTGCTTAAAGATAAAAGAGGTGATAATTAATTTGTGTGAGAGAAGAGGCAGAGCCTTAAATCCCTTTCCCTGCTGGAAAGCAAACTGAAGTGTGTGCTTAGCAGTGGTGGTAGCTGAGGGTTTCCTCATATTCCTCCTTTTCCCAGGAGGAGGAAGATGATTTGGAAAAGCCCTTATTATACAGAAGGATCCACTTAGAGTGTTTGAGGACATGGATTCAACCCCAGGCTGAGAGTTTTCACACCCCTGCAGAGATTCCTTTCTCAGAGCTGTTTGTAAACACTGGCTCGAAGCCTTTAACACTCAGCAACCAAAAAAGTGTTGCTGTCAGTCACCCAAAAATCAGATTGTTGTTAAATATTCCCCAGCTGGATCATTATCCTTCCACTCTCCATTAAGCCCTCCCAGCCCATCAAGCCCAAGCTGTGCCCACCTTGTCCCCAGCCCAGAGCACTGAGTGCCACCTCCAGGTGACACCTCCAGGGATGGGGGCTCCAAACCTCCCTGGGCAGCTCTTGCCAAGGCCTGACCACCCTTTCCATGAAAAAAAATCCTCATTGAAAAATTTTCCACAAATAATTCCTCCTGGTGTCCTCTGTCTTGTTCTCTTGTGTTAAATATTGGCCCCATCCACGCAGACCTTGGCATTTGGGCTGAATTTCCTACGACAGATTTGCCCACAATCTCTTTGGAACCATTTCTAGCCACAAAAAGAAGTTTGTAGTTTATGTGAAAGAAGCTGCAGAAAGAAAATATTCAGGTTCTGTGTGGCTGCACTTCTTTTTGCCCCTCACATGTCATCCCCACAGCTCAAAAACTAAAATGGTCATGGAATAACTGCAAGAAAGACTCCATGAATTTCCTCCTTGGGAACTGAATGTGATGGGAAACCAACCCAGATTTTGCTCCATTAATTTCTTCCTTGGGAACTGAATGTGATGGGAAACCAACCCAGATTTTGCTCCATTAATTTCTTCCTTGGGAACTGAATGTGACGGGAAACCAACCCAGATTTTGCTCTGTTACCACACTGGTTAAACTTTGCTTTTTATACAATGACAGTCAGGAATGATAAATATGGTAGAAGAAATTTTGCCTGTTCCGTGTTGAATTAAAAAGAATCCATTGATTGAGTGGATTGTAAAAGATGGGTTGAATCCACTTTTTAGAGTGGATTGTAAAAGATGGGTTTAGGATAAATGTGGAACATGACATTTAGCGTATGAAGTGCAGGGGCAGTTCAATCAGTCACAGGGTTTGCATTAAAGAGTAAAACTCCACTTTCTTGGGCTACAGGGTGGGTACTTGAACTATTCTTTGTGAGTAAGACAGGAAGATTTGGATCTCAAACCAAAAGAATTTATTAGATCCAAACCACTTTGTAGAAGATTCTTGAAAGTTTTTAACATGTTAAGAAAGGTAGAGTGTAAAATCAGAAAACAACAGTTGAACAGTAGACAAATACAAAGGGTTGGATGTTTTCTACCCCACCAGCCTTAACTAGAGGAGATCAGCAGTTATTCTTTTTTTCCTTGCCTAAAGCCAGGGTTACCCTGTTTATAAAAGAGAGTTGGGTCG
>VXBB01003100.1:49106-67631 GCA_013399915.1 Illadopsis cleaveri | reverse complement strand
GGTTTTTTGTTTTGTTTTGTTTTTGTTTTTGGTTTTGGTGTTTTTTTTTTTTTGTTTTTTGTTTTTTGTTGTTGTTGTTTTTTGTGGGGTTTTTTTTGGTTTGATTTGGTTTGGCTTGGTTTGGTTTTTTTATCTACATTTTCTCCCCCGAAAAGTGATTTCAGCATCTGGCACTCCCAGGCCCAAAGTGGATTGCTGTACAGCTGAACTGGAGCAGTGCAATAATAGAGGTTTGAAGTTCAGATTGCTTTCATGGCGTGCCCAGGAGCAAGCCTTGCAACTGTAATTATTGTCAGATAATTTTTCATTTTATTTATTTAACTTTTTCCCCATGATTGTCAATGAGGGCTGCTTTTTTTTTTTTTTTTTCCCTGGACCATTGAGTGTAAGGCAAAATAACCTGCAGTCTTGTAAAAGGGTAATAATTGAGCAGTGACATACACAGATGTGGCTGGTGAGGTTTCAGGGTTATTTTCTCAGTGGAACTTACACAATTCCAGGAGTCTGAATTTGTCATTTACTTTTCGTTTCGGGGGTTGCACTATTCAGCCTAACAATATGTAATTTTTACAAACAGGATCTAATAGAAATAACATACTTTTATTTAAAAAAAAACCCCCACCCAAATCTCCAAGGTTTTGTAATAACCCCAGACCTCCAGTATTTAAAGATGAATGTAAAGCCTTGGTGCCAGCTACTCAAAAACCATTTAGAGACCAGAAACACGGGATCAGATTCTGCTGCTGTTCCTCAGCACAAGTGGTTTTTCTGCTCCAGCTCCAGTCTTTGGAGGCTAATTTTCAATCAGATAAAACTCTGTGAGAAAGAGCAGCAGAGCTGGGCCCTGAGTCACCTGGCACTCAGCAAAAATTGAAAAATACCAGAGGCACCTGAAATTTTCACTGAAGACTGGTGGTCACCAGCAAATAATGATTAAAATAGTGGTAACAGCGAGTCTTGGCTTCACTGGACTTTTACCACTTGGAGTAAGCAGTCACTTGCCAGATTATTATTATCTTGGCACTTGATGCAAAAAAAACCCCGTAGTTTTCCATGTTCCTTAAAGCTGAGTATACATTTCTTGAAAGAAAGCATTTATTAAACATGTGGGGACAGATTCTCCACAGGCATTAAATAACTTCCCTCCATCTGCCAAGAACTGGTGCTTGTTACCTTTTATTATGCTGAGAACTGCAGGTTGAAAATGGTGGAAAAAGGAGGGGGGGAAAGAGGTGGAAATAGAGCTTCAATATGAAAAGCCAAACTGGTTTATATCTCTTGATATCAAATAAATTTGAACTCCATGGGTCTGGATTGTCCACCTGTGCTCCAAAGTCATGGGCAGCACAATGTTAAATTGGGAATGACAACCTGGGTTAGTGGAAGATGTCCCTGCCCACAGCAAGGGTTGGGAATGAGATGATCTTTGAGGTTCCCAAACCATTCTATGGTTCTGATGCAAGTGTACTATGAAAATGGGATGTAAAAGGTTCAAAATATTGAGAAAACAAAGAGTTTTGTCCCTTTTGTCACGGGACAATCGACATCAAACACCTTCATGGGTTCAAAAAGTGATTGGACACACAGTGAAAGAAAAATTAATTAGGGTGAATCATTAAGGTAACACTTTAGGATGAAGAAATCTGTGGTGATCAGCTTGTAGGGACAATATTCTGGAAAAGCAATTTTTATTTATTTCCTAAACCTCAGCTATTGGCAGTGCTGGGACATTGTGTTGATCTAACCCAACACAATTTTTACATCTGTAGGTAGAACACATTTTTGAGGCAGACAATGAGAAAAACTCACACAAAAAGACTTCTGTCTATGGAGATATAACTTCAGCTATCAACTCAGTCTAAACCAGATCTCCCAAATTAGATGTCTTCAGGCTTAGGTTTTGGTGTGATCCCATGGCACACAGAATTACTGGGTGTAGGGATTCCCTGACTTCAGAATTCAGGCAGATTAAAAGTGAATTGTTTGTGCTATTGGGTAAAATTATCCATTCCACATTTTTTTAATCTTCAGGAGAGCAGGGCAGAGCCTGAAGCCTTTCTCAGCCTGGCTCAGCTTGCAGCAGAAGAAGCAGGACTTCTGCCTTTGGGGAAGCATTTTGGAGTTTTTCCAGCAATGATAAATATCAGTGGACAGAGACATCCTCCTGCCTGAATGCAGAGTACAATAAGGGTCAGAAATGAAGATGTTGCAGTGAAAGAGCCCTGCCTGTGGGACAAAGTGCAGGGACAGGACTGATCCTGTCCCACTGGTTGCTGGCACACTTTTCTCAGCGCAAGTAGACACCACCAAACAAAAAATGTTGATGTTGCTTGACACAAATTCCGTTGCTTAGCCCAAATTCTGTCTCTGCTTTGTTTCTCTCAGAGTTTCTGATCAGCATTCGCCCTATAATGAAGTTTATTGTTGTCAACAGTGACAAGAGAATAATGTGACACCACCCAGAATTAAAATCCTGGCCCGGGGCCTGCCCAAGTGAAGGATAACATCAGTGGCTGCTGAATTCAGGCCTGACACTTTCCAATCCTTGTTTATTCTTCCCTTTTAGAAGGGAAGTCATTAGGACACCTTTAGAAGGGTGCCATTAGAGGAACCCCAGGTAAGCAACTCAGAAAAACATCCAGGGACAGGCTCTGAAGTCACAGCAAGGTCACAGAGAAGTCACAGGAGGCCTGTAGGCTTTTATTACCTCCTTTCTCTTTGGCAAGAGCTGCTTTTTTTTTGAGTGATTCAGCAGCCAGGCCCTGCTTTGTCTATCAGCATCCAGATGGACTCGCTGCTACCGGGCAATCCCGCAGGATGATTATTCCATAGCAGGTATTAATCCACAGGAAGGGGAAGGTAACCCAGTGTGTGTGGAAACAGGCTTCTATCCATGTCCTTAATGAGGCTTTAAAGCACTTGTGAAGAGACAGAAGGGTTCTCAGGGAGAATCAAGATGGAATTCAAAGAAAACTCGACCTTTCCACGGCACCTCCATCCCGGGGCTGAGCAGCTGCTGGGATCTTCAGGATGCATCACAGCCCAGTGATACGTGGTAGAATGGAGGACAAATAAACCAGAAAGGGCAAGGATTAGAGAGTTTAGATCCAAAGAAAGCACTAAATGGCCCTTGATAACTCCTGGGAACTATTTATTGATTCCTTCTCCGCCGGGCGCATTCCCATTAAATGATTTCATTTCCTTATTTCTCCTAATCACATCACTTGCTTTAGAACTTCTTTTGCTCCCTGAGACCTGGGGCTGCACAGATAACTTCAATTTCTCGTGTGGCTCCGCTTTTTTATGACATGTGAAAAGTTGATACAGTAAAAAATAACTCCTTGGAGCCAGCAGGTCTGGAGCTTTCATCACCGGGACTCGCAGCTCCAAGGAAGCACTGGAGGGGTAATTCCTGTGCTAGGCTCAGTCAGAACAACAAATGCTTTTTTGCCATCTCTGGATGGGCACTGACAAACTCCTTGGGAGATGTGACTGCCTCTGAGAAATGCACTGACACCATGGAAATAGGAGTGAGAGATCAGGAATAATAAGATTAATAAGGCAGTGATGCTGTTAATGGTCGAACCCTTGAGCCCTTGTCAAAGCTGACACTGCAGATTCTTTTCTCTGCCCTAGGAAAACTTGCTCCATGCTAGGAAAAAAAGGCATTGGAAACAATACCTTCCTTTTGTGGACAAAAAGGAGATGCTGTTTGGTGTTTTCCTCTGAAAATAAAGGAAGAAAGGGAAGGCATCAAGGGGTATTCAAAGGAAAAGAAACTGCATCTCCCAGTTAACATCCCAAATTTAACCCCCTATCATTGTACAGATTTTTGCAGACTAGCAGTGTGAATCATTTTCTCCTGTGTGACCCTGAGCCCTCTGGAAGACCTTTGCTTTCACCAGATTTTGTGGTTTTTGTTGTTTGAGAAGATATTGGTTTTCCACTGCAGCCCTTGGTCCTACATGTAGGGGCGAGTTCCTGTGGTGAGCACGTCTGCTCTGAGTGTTATTTAAGGTTAGTAATAAAAACAGATCAGCCCAGACAGGTGTAGAGTGGATTTATGGGATTTATGGGATTCTTGCTGCCAGAGGAGGAGGACTGGGTGAGATGCAGGTGCCTGGCACTGCTCCGTGTTGGGCTGAGGGACATTGTCCTTTCTTTGCTGTCAAAATTCACATTTCCAAAAGCCACCTCATTGTGGAGATACAGCATTAACCTCCAGACACCGACTAATCCTCTCTGAGGGGTTTTCAGTATTATGTGGCTCTGCCAAAGCCCCTCAGAAGGGGAGAATTTGCACCTAAAAATTCCATTTCATGGAAGAGCTCCCACTCTCTGCTCACCCCCAGCAAACCAGCCTGTGGTGGGCACAGAACCCAATTCTTGCCACGACAAACAAGCTGAGAACAACCCATGATTGTTTCAGATGAACTCAGTTTCTCCTTCTTACGGTGTTGCTTTCTAATTCCATACAGACAGAAAGGATTAATTTCCCACTCCTGCTCAGGGAACGTGCACACAGCAGCCATTACCTGTAATTTGTCATCTGTTTAAACCCCACCTGCATCAATAGGGAAATTAAGTTCAATTTCCTTTCCATTTGAAATATCTCTGAAGATATTCACCCATCCAGGACGGCCCTTAAGCAAGAGCTTCACCTCAGAGTGATTCTGGGGATGTCAAGTGCTTTCCTGGACAGGGCTGTGATCCATAGCAGATGTACACCTGCACTGCAGAATGAAAACCCAGCAAACACACAGAATAAAGGCACCAGGGTACCAGAAAAATGCTCGATTATTTTTGAGGTCCTGCAATTTTGCTCCTGTCTGCAAGGTTGGGGGGGAAAAAAAAACCAAACTAAGCCTCCAACAAAACGAGGGAAATTAGCTACAGCAAGGCCCCGTTTCAAAAGCACAGAGCTCTCTGAGTCCCTCGAGGAAAATTTTGCACAATCCTACTCTCAAAATAATGTTCAGGTTGCAAAATTGAGCAAGCATAAAAGTCAGGAAATTTAAAAAGTTAGTACGTGTCTCTCAATGTTAGCTCAGCAACAGCAAATATATGTAGTGCGAGGGGTTTGTACCTGCAATTTCTGTGTGAAATTTAAACTTTAAAAGTCTTCTTGTTGACCATTAATATGCAGCAGCATAAACTATATTGCTTATTTAATGTCTCGAAGAGGCATCTTAATCATGAGAATTTCCTGGCTGTGGAATTCAGAGGGCTTGGTTCTGGAATAAAATGGCAGTGCTGCATGGCTAAGTTATTTGGGGGGTTTTGTCATCACTGGGAAAGAAGGGGAATTTCACCTGTGTTATAATCACCTCAGAATAACTTTGTGGTGCTTATAAAAAGCTGTGATTTATATAGTTAGGGAACTGAACTAATCTTTTAGGTTTTTTTTCTTTTTTTTGAGAACTTCTGTGGTGAAGAGACCACAGTGCTTCCCCCCCTTGCTGGCAGGAGAACGAAACCTCCCCAAACAAATGTGCTCTACCTGAATTAATACCGAGCTGAATGTTTAAAATACAGGATGATATTTCCAGGCCAGATGTAGGAGTTTCCCTGAGCTCTGTGTGGTGGTTTAACTTACCATGAAAGCCTAAATGCAGTGTGATGGCAGTGTTTAGATAAGGCAGATGGAGAGCCCAGCTCGGGCCGGGTACTGCAGAAATGCTGAGCCTTATAAATGAGCTGTACTGCGCTCTGGGATTTTCCTGGCTGAGCCTTTCAAACCCCAGGCTAGATTAAATCATCACAGCTGGGGAGAAAATATCAAGAGCTGAATAACTACTTTATGAGAGCTGTAAGAGTGTGAAGGTTTTAAGAAGCTAAATAATTATGGCACTCTCTGAGAGCCGCAGGAAAGATGAATGAGTTTGTGGCCAGCGGCGCTGGTTCTGCTGATGTCATTCTGAAAAACAGATGAAAACATCAAAAATGTGGGGAGGACTTCACACACAGCTAAGGGAGGAAATACAGGTTAAAGTGTGGCTGTGAGGAGTCCAGCAATGGCTCAGCTCCAAGGAAAAAAGACACTTTGGTGCTTCTAGGGATTTTTATGTGAAATTCAGTGCCTCAGGTCTGGTGCAGGAAGCCACGAGCATCCTGAGCTCTGTGTCAGTCACCTGTGGGGTGGTTTAGTCATGGAACTCTGTCAGCCTGGAAATCAAATGTCTCCCATGAAGGTATGCAAGTGGCAGGGCCTAAAACTTTGTGTAAAATCCCAGAATGGTTTGGGTTGGAAGGAACCTTAGAGACCATCTCACTTCAAGCCCCTGCCATGGGCAGGGATGGCACTCATTAGACCAGGCTGCTTCAAGCCCTGTCCAACCTGGCCTCGGACACTTCCAGGGATCCAGGAGTATCCATGAGTGGCACCAGTGCAAAGTTAAGGCAAACACCTAAGGGAGAAGAAGATCTTTGGATCATGTTTGATCCCATCCCTTCCATCAGACAGGCTCTGGGGGAGCTGCTGTCTGCTCACACCAACACCAGCGAGTTCAAACCTCTTCTCAGAGGAGTCTGAGGACATTGGGGATGTTTGGCCAGTCTGGGGCTGCCAAACCCCTTCCAGAGATGCATTTGGAGCAACAATGCCAGCTGAGCTCCTGGGGTTTGACAAACCTGGGTGCCACAGGTGCCACCAAGCCCATCTATTCAGGCTTGGTGCAGTTTGTGCAGCAAACACAGCTGTGTATAAATTCAGGGGGAATTTCTGCATGGAAAGAGTGGTCAGGCTGCCCAGGGAGGTTTGGAGTGCCCACCCCTGGAGGTGTCACCTGGAGGTGGCACTCAGTGCTCTGGGCTGGGGACAAGGTGGGGATGGGGCACAGCTGGGACTCCCTGGGCTGGGAGGGCTTTTCCAACCTCAGGGATTCTGTGTTTAGGATGAGCTGCTCAGACATTGCCTGCAATTCGGTCTGAGAGAAACACGGGGACCAAAAAAGGCAAAGAAATAAAAGAAAATATGTGAGAGGGCTGGGAAGGCCCAGGCAGCTGCAGGATGAAAGTTTATGGGGCCGAGACAGGGGCAGAAGTGAGAGGGGAAGGGTGCCCTGAGTCCATGAGCATGGAAATCACGGGGAGACGTCCTGCTGACTCCAGCTTAGCCTGGATCCAGCACATGGCCTTGCCCTTCCCCTTCCCCCTCCTGGTGTGCAGCATTGGCAGCCCAGATCCTGTTTCAGGGTTTGTGCTGGTGCATTTTTTCTCCTTTAGATCTTTCCACGGGAGAGCTCCAGCCCCTCCATGTGGGGCAGCGACACCCCTGGGGCTGAGCCTGGGGACAGAGGGTCAGGAGAGGGGCTGTGCTGCCTCTAGAAAGCCACCAGCAATCCTGGGAATGAGAGGATAGCTGAGGATGCAGACCCCCAGCAGGTTATGCCACTGGCTTCACATCAACATTCCTTCTGGTCTTTAACAAATGGAAGAAGTTTCTTCTTTGGGAAGAAGTTTCTGGAAGCACCTGCAACACAGGATAGCACTGAGCAAGATTTTGCAACAAGCCAGTTTGGGGATCACAGTCCCCTCCTGAGACCAGGCTGTGCCATGGCTGAAGGGGCAAAGGCACCTAAAAGCCCAAAACTCACAACACCTCACAGCAAAGGTGAAGTTAAATTGGGCTGGAAACCATTTTAAGCACTATTAAATAACATAACATGAGAGTGAAAAGGAGGAGTGAGCCCAGGTGAGACAGGGATAATAAACAAGGCACGATTTCTCTCAATAGATATTGGCAGAGCAGGCACATGAACGAGGTCATTTGTTTGTGCTGATGCAAGGAAATCCAGCTGGGAGAAGGAGCAGGAGGGTTTGGTTTGGCTCTCGGGGTGTATTTCTGTGGAGTGTAGCAGACTGTGGAGAAACCTGCCACAGGAAATGTTAGAAACTCCAAAGCTTGAGTCAGTTAAAAACTGAGTGAAAAACTCATTTGGAGGGAAACGCTGGTGGAACTGGGCAAGCACAGAGGTCTCAGGCTAGAAATTACAATTACTCAGATACAACTGGTAGCCAGCAAACTGCACACATGGAATGGAGGGGACAGAGCTCCAAACTCTGCCTCCCAAGCTCCCAGCAGCCAAATCCATGCTGGTGTAAATTGGTGAACCCCCTTTCCTGTCACAGAGGTGTGTGCATGATTTACGTGAGGTGCCCCAAGAGTTCCTGACCCCGGGGCTACACCAGCTCCATCACCCCCTGGCATCCAGGGTAACAAATACCCTGATTTATCCCCGGGGCTCTCTGTAATTTGCCAGCTCTCCCTCGCAGACAGGAATCCTCCAGGGCACCGAGCCCCCCGCAGGTTCTGCGTCATTGCAGCCCCAACCCTTTGTGCAGATGTTGGTGCCCCCCTTCCCCTCTAATCTGAGGGGCTGATAAAAGCCCAGCCTACGCACAGCCTGCCCCTGGCTCCAGCAGATCATGTTCCACAACTGGATATGCTTGTTTCCAGCAGGGAGACTTTCTGATGTTGCTTTGGCTGCTCTTATTTGAGAAGGAAAACGCTCCCACCGCACAAAAAATACTCTTTTGCTTCTCACGTCTGCTTTTCTTTTTTTGCAAAGATTTGTTTTCACTCTGTCTTGGTTTGGAAGGACAGGTGTCTGCCAGGGAAAGCTGGAGCTTCTCTTAAAATGGAGAATGTAAACCCCCTCCCTCTGAATTATTATAATTTTGAAATTACGGGGCTCTCAGGCACAGAGTTGGGAATAGGGAGAACAGTTCTTTACTAGGAAAATTAAACAATACAAATGTTGTAGTACAAAAAACAAGCAAAAAAATAAAATCCTAGAAACCGTGACAGAGTCAGAATACGACCTGACTCAGGGTTGGTCAGGGTGTTGGGAGCAGTCCAAAATAAGTCCTCCTGCAGTGACAGATGTGGTTCTGTTGGAGCAGAGATGATCCTGTAGAAGGGTGAAGTTTTCCTCTGAAGCTCCAGTGGTGCTGAGCTGGGTCTGGTCTCCCTCTGGGAATCCAGTGCAAACAGGCTGTGCTGCTGTTCTGAATGCCAGCTTTGATCCAGGCAGGAATGCTGGGCTCCTCCCCCTGGGTGGAGCATCTCCCCATGGGATGATGGAATTGTATCAGCCCTGCAGTGAGCCTGGATGGCCCATGAACAGCAGATATCCCCTGCAGGGAGGATGGGTCCTGGAAGGGATAAAGAACTCTGCCCCACCTGATTTAACAGCTGGCCCATTAGCAGAAGGCACCCACCCCTCACCCCTGGAGTTATGAGGAATGGGTCATGGAAGAGATAAAGAAAACCCCTCTCCAACCATCATCAGATGGCAAATAGAATACACACCCTTGGTTACATCTCACAACCCAACACACTCCAATCCCATGTGTAAATATTGAGGTAAACTCTTGTCTTGTCTTTCCCATGTGTACCAACTTGGGAAGAAATGCCACGTGAAGTTTAGAGCAATGGTCTGATAAAAAAATGCTGTGTGAATTTTAGAGCAATGGCTTTGTGGTCTCACTGTAAAACATCAGTGATTCAAGCACCCATGAATTTACTCTCAGCTGGGTAAGTTTTTTTCCATGGAGAAAAGAAGTCAAAATTATCAAAAAATGTCACCCAGTGTTTGGCCAGTGGAATCAATCACCTGATTTTAATAGTACTGAGCATTTCATCACCTTGTCTTATCAGCCACCGAATTTTTTGTCGTGTTTGGGATCCCTTGGAAATGAAATCTGGCATCTCTGCTCTGCCCAACCCTCCCCAGGAGCTTTGGGAATGATTCCTTTCCCTGATTACCACCCTTTACTCCAGACCAAATGAGGGATGGGCTCTAATGGAAATAAATGTTGATTTATCATGTTCATACACAGGATTTCATTGTGTTTGTGTGTTTGCAGACAGATCCAAACTAAGATTATCCAGACAGGTACTGATAACTCTTCCAAAGCCACAGTCAAATGCAAGAAAAAAGCCATTTTTGGGGGGATGTTGACTCCTCCAGCAGAGTCCCACAGGCAAACAAACACCTCCAGGATTCAGTAAACCAATTTCAGTCACTTTCTGCAAAGAAATGAAGTTTTTGGTGTGTATTTTAATACTATAAATAAAGGGCAGAACTAAATAGTCCCATTGCATGCAGAATATACTTTATAAATGTAGATATTATAACTTATAATATCCTCCTCTATGTTATCCCATGGTGGATGTTTATTATCATTCAAAACTAATTACCTTTGGCTTCCTTCAGCAAAAACATGAGCTGCAAGGGCTTTTGTTCACATGCCAACCCAAGAGCTAAATGTGAATATCCCTTCCTTTGACCACATCAATCATTTTATAACCACAGTCAGATAATTTTGCTCTTTCACCCTTTCTTTTTTCCTTTTCCACACCACAGATTTTTATGGGAGGACATTGAGACACTGAGTTAGAGATGTGACAAATGATCCACCCAGCCACCCCAAAAAGCAGGTGGCAGCCCTTGAGGGGGCTGGCAATTAATGCCATATGTGACATAAAACTCTCACTAAATGTACTTTCCTCAGCCACTGGTTATCTGTGGGACTGAGGAGACAAAACTCTAAAATTTGGAGAGTAAAATTAAATGGAACCAAAATCTGGACCTGATCCCATTTTCTTTGTTGCCTTTCCAGTTTTTCCAGGTCTACTGACTTTGATAAAAATTCAGGGTGGAGATGAAACTTCCAGTTTCCTCCTCTAAGAAAAACCCCAACAGACCACAAAAAGCTGCATACTTCCATGCTAGAAACAAAACATTTGGTGTCTTTTGAGGGGCATTTCAAAGAGAGAGAATTTAAAATCCAGCAGAGATGATGTGTGACTGGTCCCAAGCAGGAACAAGCCATGAAATAAAGGGCAACACCCACAGCCAAGACAACCCCAAAAACCTTCCCTGGCACCCATGAGGAAATTTGGGAAAATAATGAGGTGGTTCAAGGGCAGTTCTAAACCCATGGAGCCACCCAGGGAAGGTGCTGGAGGCTGCAGGGGTGTGAGGAGGGGTTGAGGCTCCTGCTGCACATCTGGCAGGGAGAGCAGCAGCTGCACTGCCCCGATCCATGGCAGAGAGGGGGTGGGAGTAGGTGTAGGATCAGGCTGGGTTACAACGTGCCTTTCAAACTTTTATTGATTCCCTAATCTCTTCTTTCAAGAACTGAAGAGGGGTTGGAATGAGGAGAAGAATTTTGCTGGGAGCCAGGCGGGGCCTTGCTTCCCCTCAGATCTGCCCACCCTCGCCCACATCCAAGCAGGGAGCTCTTCTTACCAGCCAATTTTTTTTCCCCCCCCTGAAAATATTTGAGCAGGAGTGAGCAGTGAGAGGGCCTGGGAAGTTGAAACAGCGGAATTTACAATGCCAGGATGTGGAACCTCACTCACCTGTCTGGCGAACCTGAGCACACCCCAAAGCTCTGATCCTTCAACATTAATTCTTCAAGCTGTGACAGATTGATTATTCAAACAGAATTCATTTAAAAAGCAAAATTAGTACAAACTTAAGGGCTTGGCTTCAAAGAAGTCCAGCAGATGGTAAGAAGGAAATCACATCATTTTGCATTCCCAGTGTGGAGGCTGAAAGGGATTTCTGGCATTTCTGAGGGAGATGGAGCAGAATTAGAGGGTGCTGAAGGTAAAACTGAAGCTGGGAAGGGTGCACAGAAAAAATACGAAAATTACTGGGTCAGAATTCCTTGGCAGAACCACCTGCAGCCCAGGGAAGGGGCACAGCAGCCACAGTCTGCATGAGAGGAACAACTCAGAGGTCTGGAGAAAGAGCAGGAACAAAAGGATAAGACTGACACGGGCAAGGAAGGAGTAAAATGAGAAACAATGAAAGAGACAGCAGTAAAACATGCATCTGTTATTTAATCCTGGGTAAATACCCAGATTAGTGACATCAGATTCTGCTGTTTGTTTGGAGTTTACTCTGGAGCCGTGGCTCCCAAGGCTGAGGCAGCTGGGATAGAGCCCATGGATCTAGGCCAAGGATTTATCCCAGACATGGCTGTTCTTGTGTAGCACAAGGCATCAGGCAGAACTAAAGTTTGGATGGAAAAAATTATCTTTCCAGCCCTTGTGCTCGTAAAAATAAAGCTGGCATGAGCTGGCAGGGTGAGGGAATTCAACAGTTTCATAAATTGTCACATCATTTCACAGTCACTCGGCGCTTAGATGGGCCTTGAAGGTCGTGAGGGCTAAACATGGACATTGTGTCTCTTTTTATTTATTGTTTTTTATCCCAGATGCTGTTTTATTTCCCCACAAAGGCTGAGCCTGGTTGACAGAATCATTAAGGTTGGAAAAAACCAGGATTATGGAGTTCCAGCTGTGCCCCATGGCCACCTTGTCCCCAGCCCAGAGCACTGAGTGCCACCTCCAGGTGACACCTCCAGGGATGGGGGCTCCAAACCTCCCTGGGCAGCTCTTCCCAAGGCCTGACCACCCTTTCCAGGAAGAAATTACTCCCAATATCCAACCTGAGCCTCCCCTGGCCCAGCCTGAGTCCTTTCCTTCTCCTCCTGTCCCTTGTTCCCTGCGAGAAAAGGGTGACTCCCAAGTGAGAAAGCAAAATTTGCTCACTTTCTAAAGAAATACCAACAAACACAATCCACACAGGGGAAAAAAAAAAAGAGGCTGAATTTTGATTTAATATTTGACTGGCCCAGCCCACAAGGAACACCCAAGCCACCACTCACCTGATCCCACTGAACGTTCCTCAGCTGAGCTGTAAAGTGAGACATTCCCACCAGGCTGCTGATATTCCTGGAGATAAATGTGTTGATTTTAAGCTGCTTTTGCCACTTGGCAGCCAGGAGGGGAAGGCTGGTGCCCAGCAGTGAAAGTGTTACTGAGCACCAGAGGCAGCTGGAACTGCTGAGGGAGGCACATGGAAAACATGATGCTGAGCAAGCGGCGCTAATTAACGCTGGCTGCTTAAATTGGAAAGCTTTTAATGGCTAATGTTTAAAAATAACACCTTAATGGTGCCTAAAAATAGCTGCTGCTGAGCCCCAGAGTGTTTCGACCTCCATTAAGTCGGGGGTCCATTTCCCAGGGCTGGTGGTGTAAATGACATTTTCCTTTGAGGTGCTGCTCTCCCCGGGATCAGCTGCAAAGCCTCGTGCCTGACCTCGGGAGCCTCCCTGCAAATCCACCAGAGTGAGCTGGATCCCTGCAATGTGTGGGTGTCCTGAGGGGGAGGAGGAATTGGAGAGGAGTGGGAGATTCCCAGACCAGGCAAAATCAGGGATGAGGAAAGTGGTGCTGGGATTAAGGACTCAGGAGACCCAAGCTCCATTTCCAGCTCGATGTCTCGTGAGATGTCTTGAGGTCCCTCATGGTCGTACTGTGACCCAAAACCATGTGGAGATCCCCCTGATCCTGGAGGAATATTCCCAGGATAATTTGCCTGAGATGTGTGGCATGCTTAGATCCAAGTGGACCTCACAGAAAATAAATAATAATGTAAAAAGGGAAAATACTGCTTAATTTTCCTTAATATGGAAATCAAAACCAAATAACCTGCAAGGCAAACTATACATGAGGACTTCTCGTGGTTGGGACAGAAATAAAATGTCTCCAGTAGTGCTGGAGGTGAGAATTTGCTCCTTTGTGCTGTGCTTGGCCCTAACTCATGGCCTGTCATAACTGTGATAGCTGAGAGCTGCAGCCAGACCTCCCCTGGAATGATGATTTCTGATATAAAACCTTCTGTGATTTTCTCAGGATATGCAAATAAGGTAAATTCTTTCAGCAGCCACATAAACTCAGGTGTTTCCATTTATGTGTTACATAAAGAGTATCTGAAAGGCCAAAGGAATTGGCAACAGGAGGAAAAGCTTCCCAAAAACCTGGCACACTAAAGGAAAGTTGCTCTTTGGTTTGCTGTTCCCTACCAGGCAGCAAATCCAACACCCCATTCCTCCCCATCCCATGGCACACCCCAAATAAGAGGAATGTGCAGAAGCACAGACTCCTCAGCCTGTGGTGTTGTCCTGCCCAGGCCATAAAATCCTTGTGCTTTTCCATTTTTCCCTTTCTTTTCACAATGTCCAAGAGATCGTTTTGGGAACAGATGCCCCATCCTACAAGAAAGATGGAGGGAAACAATTTCCAAGGGCTGCAGGGACGGAACAGGGGGAATGGTTTTGAACTGCCAGAGGACAGGGATAAATAGAATTTTGGGAAGGAATTGTTCCCTGGGAGGGTGGGGAGAAGCTGGGATGGAATTCCCAGATTTGCTGTGGCTGCCCCTGGATCCCTGGCAGTGCCCAAGGCCAGGTTGGACACTGGGGCTTGGAGCAGCCTGGGACAGTGGAAGGTGTCCCTGCCCATGGAACTGGCTGATCTTTAATGCCCCTTCCAACCCAAACCATTCCATAATTCCATGATTTTGCTGTCAGGCAGAGATCAGTGAATGCCACAACGACAGAGACCAACCCTGGCACTGTTGTCACCCCAAGCACTCCAGACTCTTTGGAGACAAGTCTGAGACGATGGGAATGTGGAGCAGCTTTCACTTTGCTCCCTCCGCATCCTTCTGCTGCCCTGATGGCATTGATTAGCTGATCCAGATGGTTTTCCTCCCTTTTCCTGCTCGGGCCAGCTCCTGCAAACACTTCCACTTTCTCCTCTGAGCAGGAGTTCAGCACGTGCACGGGGCTTGGCAGAGCTGGAGCCTCAACTTGTTCCTGTTTCTGAATTCCAAGCTGGATTGTGACGCAAGGGTTATTTTATATATTAAAATATCGGGTTTCTGCCCACACACAGCATGTGTGATGGATAACAGAGCTGGCAAGGCAGCCATTGGAAAAGGCCACTTAGACAGGCATTTATACAGAAGGAAGAGTTGCCATTCCTTGTTTTTCAGCTTGGATTTATACATGACCAAACTGTGAAGGTGTTGTCCCTCAGAAGCTCCAGGATGTTCGCCCGATTCCACATTTCACCCACAACCTGAAATCAAGACCTAAAACTCCACAGATCCTAATGAAAATTATTCCCCTTTGAGTTACTTTACTGAAATGCAACCTCAAGAAATACTGGCCAGTCAGGAAAGCCACTTTAATCCAATATTTGTTATCCTCTTCCACAGGTTTTAAATCACTCTTTTTGCTCCCTACTTAGAGCAAATACACCCTTATTGTTTTCCTAGTCCTGCTATGACCTTCTGGGAATGTTTTCATCGTGTAAAGCAACCTGCAGTTCCCTACTTTATAAATCTCCTTCATTCCAAGTGTTAACACTACCTAATTCTCCGCTTTAGAGGAAATCATGTTTGTTTTTTTGAAGAGCCTGCTGGGAAGAGGAATATTTGCATTTCAAATATTTTTTTTCCATTTCATAAATTGTCTTGAGTTCTCCTCCCAGCAGGCAGCACAAGGCTGTTTATATAAGGGAAGAGAGGAAGCTTGCTTTCCCATTCCTTCCACAAAAATACGATTAACAGCGATAACTATGCTAATTATTGCCCTCGCTGCACTTGGAATGCACCTCACTCACTGGCTGGAGAGGCAACGCTTTGGGGTAATAATTAACTCCTTTTCCCCTCAATTACCTTTTATTAGGAGAGCAGGAGGTGTCAGAGCGGAACAGCCGCACATCTTCCAAGAAAAGCTGGCGCTCTCCAAGGGAACCCAAGCGGAGGTGCCTGGTTAAGAGAAGCGGGCAAGACAAACATTCCCATGGCGAGCTGGGCTTTGGAGCTGCTCGGCTTCTCCCTGAGCCTGCTGGGCCTAATTGGGACGTTAATTGCCACCATCCTGCCTCACTGGTGGCGCTCGGCCCACGTGGGCGCCAACATCATCACGGCCGTGGCCTACGTCAAGGGGCTGTGGATGGAGTGCGTGTGGCACAGCACCGGTGTCTACCAGTGCCAAGTTCACCGCTCCCAGCTGGCCCTGCCCGCCGACCTGCGCGCCGCCCGGGCCATGATGGTCATCTCCTGCCTGCTGGCCGTGCTGGCGGCCGGCGCGGCCGTGGTCGGCATGAGGTGCACGCGCTGCGCTGAGGGCAGCCCCGCCAAGGCCTCCATGGCCGGCTCCGGCGGGATCGGCTTCGTCATGGCCGGCCTGCTCTGCCTGGTGCCGGTGTCGTGGAGCACCAGTGACGTTGTCACGGATTTCTACGACCCCACGCTTCCCGCTGGGATGAAGTACGAGATAGGGCAGGCTCTTTATCTGGGGTTCCTCTCCTCGGCCTTGAGCATGCTGGGTGGGGCCTTGCTGTGCGCGTCGTGCCTCGGGAGCGGGACGCCTTTCCCTCCACGTTCCGGGGCCGGAGCTTTTCCCTCCTCCAGGAGTGTCCCCAAGGGTGACCACGCTCCTTCCCTGACATCCGCGTCCCACAGTGGCTACAGGCTGAGCGACTACGTGTGAGCTGCCTCAGGAATTCCGTGCATGGCACCATAGAACTCGGAATTGAAGTTTACCGTTGTTTATTCCTTCCTGTTTTCCCAGAGGAGGGAAGGATGTGGACGCAGAGCTGCTGCCTGCAAAACCTGGAAAATAAAGGCAAAGGTGGATGAAGAAAATTAATCCAGAGACGCCAGAGGTTTATGTCCAAAAAGGAGACTGAGGAGTCCTTTTAATTTATTTGAATAAAGGAAGAGGCCATGGGGCAATTCCCTTGGGGTCTCTCAAATTTTGGAGGATGCAGCCTCCTGTTTATCCCAATTTCCTGGGCACATTTCCCTCTCTCTTTCCCCATTGGCTGAGGTCTGAACGTTACAGACTTCCCAGAGTGCCTAATACCTAAAATTCCCTTCAATGTATAACCCCCCTTTTAATTTTTAATTCTTATGGAATTTATGAGTTTTCCCCATTGTTTCTCTCATTTTTCAATATCCAGGTTAATTTATCAGCAAACCTACAGTTTGTTTGTAAAGGCAAATATCTTCTTTTGCATTCATCAATCAGTGGGATCCTTCCCATCGTTTCTTTTGTCTCTCAGTGCTGGTTTTATCTACCAGCAGACCCAGTGCTTGTTTGTAAAGACAAATCTGTTATTCCTCTCAATATATTCCCAAGGCAGCACATCCCCATCTACCTCCAATCACGGCTTTGCAGGCAGGTAATTCGAGGGATATTTTTAACAAAATATTTTTATTGTTTTTAACATAATAATGGTTTGGTTTGGAGTCCTGTGAAACAGAACTGGCCACATCTCTTTGTTTCTTCCCAAAAAAGACAGCGTCTTCCCTGAAACCTGGAATTTCTTGGGGATACACAGTGATTTCCAGCCTGATTGCTTGCTTGGTTCCTCATTTCCATAATTCACGAACATTTCGTCATGACAAGGTATTAATTTTGCTTTGACTTAACTTCTTGTTTGTTTTTTTTACAGTCCCTTGAAATACCAATTTCAATGGCACTGTGACAGATGTATTTGACAGCCTGTTACAGCCAATATTGGGAGTTATATTGCAATGTTTTGACCTGGTCAAAATAAAATTTCAGCGCATTTTTGAAATGCATCACGAGGGAAGCAAACCCTCACAGTGGCTCAGAATTGGGTTTTTTACAGATGTCAGGAATAGAATGGAACCAGACATTTGATATTAAATGTACTTAAAAAATTAAAATTAAAAAGTCTCAGAATTTGTCACATCTAGCTTTTGAGCAGATTTAGCGTTCTACACAATCTGTGCATTATAGGGAGTGGAAAAACAGTTTCTAGAATCTTACTCCCAAATCCCATGTAATGAAATGTGCACATTTCTTAGGATGAATGCTGGTATTTTGTGCTTGAAGGTGCATTAGGATTAGCAAAGATATTTCCATCCCCTCCAGTGATTTTTGGGGAACTTCCATTGGGGAACAAGGCATCCTTCATGCCAACACTCATGGACTGTGACCAGTGCTTGTCAGGAGTACCAAATCCAGATATTTCCTTCTAAAATCCTCTCAAAATTCCATCGTTCCACGGTGCATTCAAACAATCAAAAATCAAAATAATGAGCAGAGAAGCCCAACCCTCCCCATTTCACATTACAGCGAAGTCCCAGGCACACATAATGTGATATAAAATTATGACAAAAAAGAGAATCAATGGATTTCTCTTAAACCAGAAATTTATAGGTCTCCCACTTTCAACAGATGGACCGATACATAGAAAAAAAAATAATTACAAGATCTATGAGGCAACAATTCTTCATTTGGGAAAAAAAAAAAAAAAATCTGTTTGCAATTATATTGTCCCATTGTATCACCTCCAGAGCTGGGAGATTTTCAACATTTCCTCTGGTTCCACTCTGAACCTTCCTTTTTGTGGTTGATCACCACTGCCTTTGGCTTCATGTTGATTTGAATTGGGACAGAGGGTTTTCAGCATTGATTCATGTTAACACCACCACTGTTCTTAAAGATAAATGGATTTTCTATGCAATTTGCTGAGACCAACAATAATAAAAGTGATCTGGGACCTGACTTTGGTTATTTGTGGGGATAGGGCAAGGGGAATGGCTTTAAACTGAAGGAGGGCATGGTTGGCTGGGATATTGGGCAGGAGTTGTTCCCTGGGAGGGTGGGCAGGTC
>VXBB01003100.1:10691-45105 GCA_013399915.1 Illadopsis cleaveri | reverse complement strand
ATCTGGATGCAGTCTGTGGGATCTGGATCCAGTCTGTGGGATCTGGATGCAGTCTGTGTGATCTGGATGCAGTCTGTGGGATCTGGACTCAGCCTTTGGGATCTGGATGCAGTCTGTGGGATCTGGATGCAGTCTTTGGGATTTGGATGCAGTCTGTGGGATCTGGATGCAGGCCCATGCCCTCGTTTGGGATCTCTGGGCACGTGGTGCTGATCCCGTGTCCAGTAGCACATCCTGAGCACTGGAATATGCAGCACAACCAGCAGAACCCCAGGGATGGCACCTCAGGGTCCTCCCACAGCCTCAGCTCCTCCCCTCCCAGAATCCCAAAGCAATCTGGGCTCTTCCAGCTGTGGTTTGGTACCTCCTGGCAGAAGTTCCGTGGCAGACACGAGCAAACTGATCCATAAACCCAGAAATGGGCTGTGAACAGAACTTCTGGAATGTCTCGTTGCTTCCAGGGCCCAAACAGGAGAATATTGGTCTTTAGAGAAGCTCACACTCCATGGACACAACATTCTCCCTTCCTCTGGAGGTTTTATGGTCTCTGGGCATCAGCTCCAGCTTTCCTCAGTGTGACCAGACCTGCAGCAATTTCTGACCCCATCTGCTGCAAGATCTGCTTCTCTTTTCCCAGCCCCAGCCAAAGTCTCCTCTATTCCTCCTGCAACACATTTTGAAGATGTGTTTTGGCCAACTTTGTTTGTATTCTTTGTTTTCTGCTTAATGAGTTCCATCACCTCCTGGGAGGTGTCCCTGCCCATGGCAGGGGGTTGGAATGAGATCACCTTTAAGGTCCCTTCCAACCCAAATAATGTTGTGATTCCATGATTTAACCTCAGAGCACGCTCAGGAGGGATGCAAGGATTGTTATCACTCTTTTTTTATGATGAGTGCCAAGCAAAAATAAGAGTTCAGTGACTGCTGCCAGGTTCACTAGAGGGGTTTTAAAAAGTGGCCACTGTTCAGCACTCAGCAGTGACCCCCTAGTCCCTTGTGGGTTGGCATGTGGCTCAATCCCCTCATCCCCCAAACCAGCCTGAGATGCCAGAGTTGAGTGGGAACAGCCAAACACGGAGCTGACCCCAAAGTTCTGCCTGGCATGGGATACCCATGGGGAATCACCCTCAGAGTTCACACCAAGGGCTCATGGGCAGCTCAGCTGGGGCACAGCAGCCTGAGCTCCTTCCTGAGTACAGGAGTCACAGAATCTCTGAATCCCTGAGGTTGGAAAAGCTCTCCCAGCCCAGGGAGTCCCAGCTGTGCCCACCTTGTCACCCTGAGTGCCACCTCCAGGTGACACCTCCAGGGATGGGCACTCCAAAGCTCCCTGGGCAGCCCCTGCCAAGGCCTGAGCACCCTTTCNTAGCCTCACTTCTTGCAGTAAATCTGCTTCCACAGCTGTTCCTGCTGTACTGTGTCCTTCAGCCAAGAGTTGCTGCAGTCCAACATTTCCTTCTTTAAGTTATTCCTTACCCAAAGCAAAGCCAAGGGAATTTTGGACAGGGCTCGCCTGCTCAAAGTTATGAATGTGCTCTTATTAGAGCAGGTTGCATGTTTTATATTAAATATTCATTCAAATAACAATCCAGCAAAATGTTTGTCGGGATAAGAGTTACTTTGGCTGAAAGGACACATTTTTCTTCCAGTCTCCACCAAGCCTCGCCCATATTTATCATGTCCAGGATCTAAGGGCATTAATGAACATCTTGCTTGGCCTTGGTTGAGCTCCTGCAGCAGTGCCAGATCCTCTTCTGTTTCAGACTTGCACCAGTACAGGAATTGCTTGGTTGTCACAGGGGAAAAACCTTTTCCAGGTTCCACTGCAGCTCATAAAAGGGGGAAAAAAAAAGAAAAAAAAAAAGGTGGGGGGGAGAAAGAGGAAAGTGGCATTTTCTCCTCCTGCCTCTTAAAAACCTGCCTGTGTTGAGTTGAGAGCCACAGAGTGTCTTGTAAAGTGGTTTGATTTTGTGGAGTTATGGGATGGTTGGGCTGGAAGGGACATTAAAGCTGATCCAGTGCCATGGGCAGGGACACCTTCCACTGTCCCAGTGTCCAACCTGGCCTCCTGGCCTTGGGCACTGCCAGGGATGGGAACTCCACAACCTCCCTGGGCAGCCTGTGCTTCACCACCCTCATAATAAAGAATTTCCTCCCCAAATCCCATCTGTCCCTGCCCTCCCTCAGCCTGAGGCCATTCCCCCTTTTCCTGTCACTCCATCCCTTGTGCAATGTCCCTCTCCAAGTGAAACCATGAAAGAAAATTTCCTCTAAACCCCAGAGAACTTCCACACTTTGTTCTGAGCCAAAGCCCAGCTCCAGGAGCTGCTGCAATGAACAAAGTTAAAGATTAGCAATGTTGCCATCATGTGGCTGCTCCCAGCAAAGGCTCAGGCATGAGCCTGAATTTATTAATCAGAAAGCAGAGATTCCACCTGGATCCTGCTCTGAAAGCCCAGAGACAATGTTTGAAGTTGTTACTATCACAGGATATAATTAGAGTAATTATTTTTATGGCAAGAACATGTGTGCAAAGGTGATACCACACCTCTGACTGTGCTCCTTATCCTCAGGGATTTATGGATCATATTGAAAACCTCACTCCAAAATTCATCTTGAGTTATCCAAGCAGAAATTCTGGAAGTGAAAATCCCCTCTTGCTGCAGAAAGGAGAAGGAAGAAAAAAAAGACAAGGAATCAGTTTCAATTCCCTTCATATTTAACACAGCTTGAAAGTGAAATTTTAACATTCCAGCTCTTGAATTACTTTACCCTGACTGCTGTAATAATATGTGATTTTTCAGTGGGTTTTATTATATTTTTATTGTGTTTCATTATACTTCTTTCAGTATCACACCAGGTTCTTCTACACTGACGGAAAGGAACTCCCACAGCCACATCAGAGCAGCTGTGGCTGCCCCTGGATCCCTGGCAGTGCCCAAGGCCAGGTTGGACATTGGGGCTTGGAGCAGCCTGGGACAGTGGAAGGTGTCTCTGCCATGGCAGGGGTGGCACTGGATGGGCATCAATGTCCCTCCCGACCCAACCCATTCCATAATTCTGTGATTTATTTGGAAAAATTCTTCCCTCCTTCTGGGAAGCTGAGAGTGAACAGAAATAATGGTGAATTTACCACCCCACCTGCTCCAGGAACCAGCACATCCCAGGTCCAGGCAAATTTCTCCAACTTTTTTGATGGAAAACCCTGCCTGGGCATGAAGTGCAGTTGTTTTATACCCACCCTTTCCCACTACACAGGATTTCCCATTCCAAGGAATAATTGCCATGGACAATAACCCATCATTTTCCTGCACTGTCTGCTCAGAATTGCATATTTTATCCAGTCAAATATTGCAGCAGGAAAGTGCTTTGTGCTATTCCTGCTGATCCAAGCAAGGAACTGGTTTGGCTGTTCTTGGCTGTCAATTTTCCCTTCTTGTAATGATCTATCCCACAGCAGAGAGGCAGATTGGTTAGGGATTTCAAATTTTGAATATTGGAGCACAGAGGCAAAACTTCCTCTCCCTTCCCCTTGCAGAGTAAATCCACACCTTCCCTGCCCTGCTATTCATTTGTAAGCACATCCAGCTGGTCCAACCCCACTGGAAAAGGGAAAATAAAAATATCCAGAGGCTACTGCAGCTCCTGGCTTGCAGGAGGAGCACCCAGTGAGTTCCATTTTGAATGAGATTGATTGAACAGGCTGAGATCCCACAGCCATTCCCATTCCAACCTGGCCCGTTTCCATTTCTCCCAGCAAACAACACTTCAAAATTCCTTATTTCAGCCTGGTAGAAATCAAAACAAAAAATTCCTGCCAGGCTTATTTATTTACTTTTGGTGGCTGAAAGGGAGAAGTTTATGCTGAGACAAAACCTGGCATTATTTAGCAGCAAAATTCAGCATTATTGTGCTTAAAACTCAAATCTTGAGGAGGAAAAATGCACAGAGAAATAATTCCCTTCAAAATGAAGCCTTCCTGGTGAAACTCTCAGCAAGGAAAACATTCTAAGTGGAAAACACAAATAATTGGAGCACAAACAGGAAGATTTGGGGGAGATCAGCCCTCACAGAAAAGATGGCAACAACTTAAAAGACACAAACAGGTTCTGTCCTTTGAGGATCAGGTTTTCCCAGGCATTTGGAAGAGCCCAAATTTATGCCCCATTTCCAGACAGAAAGAAATCTGTGAACCTTTTTAATTCTTCATGCTCTGAGGGGAAAATCCTCTCGGATTGCAGGCCCAGAGGCCTCGGGGCTGTGGATTTTCCTGGGATTTTTCAGCTGAGGGAATAAACAGCAGGATCCTCAACAATATCAACATCTCTGGGCTGGAGGTTTGGCAGCCACAGGAGGGAAAACTGCTCCCAGTTTGCCCATTCCAACTTTTCTGCTGGTGTTGGAGCACCAAGATGATGAGCATGGAAAAGCTTCTCCCACAGGGGTTGGGAAGGAGGAGCAGCCTTGGCACCCTCAGTCCCATCTCTCTGCAGCTCTGTCAGGTCCCCTTGGAAAGGGAATGGCAGCATCCCAGAATCCCACACCTGAGGAAAAACAGAGCTGCTGTGTGGGGTTAGGGCTGCTCAGGGAGAGGGATAATTGGGACCAAATGTTGGGATTTGACTTTGGAGATGATTGGCAACAGCCCTGCCAAGCGAGGGCTGAGAGATCTCCCGAGCAAGAACAAGCAGGGGAAAACCTCTGGGAAGGACAGAGGGGTTTGGGATGGGAGGGACCTTAAAAAACCATCCAACTCAACCCCTTGCCACTGCAAGGACACCTTCCACTGTCCCAACCTGGCCTTGGGCACTGCCAGGGATCCAGGGGCAGCCACAGCTTCTCTGGGCACACTGTGCCAGGGCCTGCCCACCCTCTCACGGATGAATTTCTTCCCTTTACCCAACCTAACCCCACTCTTTGTCATTTCAAAGCCACTCCCCCTTGTCCTTTCACTCCTTCTCTTTTCCTGTCACTTCCTGCAGGCACTGAACGTTCTTCCCTTGGTGGGTTTTTCTCCAAAACCCCAAATCCAGACCAGTCTCTCTATAAAGGCTGCCAGGACCTCTGTGGGTTGTCCCCTGTCNCACCTGCCTTTCCAAACCAGGACATTCCCACAGCCAGAGGTTCTGCTGGATATGCAATCCTGGGAATCTGTGTTACCTCAGCCCAGGGCTAATCCAAGGTCTGTTGCTTGGACAATCTGCAGTGCCAATTCCTCCTGGAAAATTCTCTGGATTCCCTGAGCAGGAGATTCTGTGCTCTGTTCACCTCATGGTTGAAGTCATCCTGCTGTGTTTTCCTCCTGGAAGAACTCTTCCCTGTAAAACCCTATTTGCTTCTTCACCTCGTGGAAAGAAGGCTGAAATGATCAGTTTGGAGAATAAAAAGAAGGTTGAAATTATCAGTTTGGAGAATAAAAAGGTTGAAATTATCAGCTTGGAGAATAAAACAAAGCAAAGGGGATGAAAATTGTCTGGAAGGATGGGAGTCTGGAGTGGAGTTTCTGCTCAGTTTGCTTTGCTTTAGGGAATGCTGTCACCTGCTGGCAGGAGAGTAAGAAATCGGGAGTTTTGTGGCGAAAAAAGAGCTTCCCATCCCAGAGGGGGAAAAAAAAACCCACAAAAAACCCCTCTCAACTAAAACCCAGCCTGGAAAATGAGGTGGTTTTGGGTAAGAAGGATCCTCATTGGGCTGAGGGTCCTGCACAGCAATTCCCAAAGACACCAAACTCCTTCCCAGCTTCCCTCCCATCCACTTATTTTCTTCAACCACCAGTTTTGTCTCCTTCTCCAGCCTCTCTTCACATCCCAGCTCCAATTAATCCATTCCTGTCCCTTTTCCTCCCCCAGCCACCTCCATTTCCACCTTTTCAACAATTTCCCACCTTCCACGTGGCCAGAGGAACTCAGGAGCTCCCACAGGGCAGGAACATCTCAAACCTGCCTGATTTCCCTGATTTCCATTTCAGGGAGCACTGAGAGATTTGGGACTGACAAAAATTGTCCCTGTGCTGGGAACTCGAGGGCTGTGCTCAGTTTAGATTGGATATCAGGAAAAATTTCTTCCTGGGAAAGGAAAAGATGCCCAGGGAAGTGGTGGAATCACAGCCCTGATGTGATTTAATTCCTGATATTTTGTCAGCACAAAATTTAATCTTCAGGATCCTGCAGCTTGCAGTGCAGGAAACACCCAGAGTTCCCTGAAAAGTCTGGTTTTTTTCTTGATTAACTTGATGGTCTTTATGTTATTTATTTGATAATAAAGTTCATATAAACACAGGGAATGTGCAGACAAAATGTGCAGAGTCTGTTTGGAATCCACAGGCAAGGATCAAGCAAATTCTGACCAGAGGGCAGTGGTTAATTAATGACAAGATAAATTAATATTGACATCTGGGGAGTTAAAAATTAAAACTTCAACAGCACAGGAGCACAAGGTCTGGCTGTCTCAAAATTAACCATTATTATCCAGCAAAAAGTCTTTTCAGGAAGAAGAAAATCATGAATCCTCATCCAGCTAAAAAGTTACAAAATCTGTTTGAAACCCAGCTGAAAAATGGAAAACTCCACTTGAAACCCATGTAAAAACCTGCCATTTCTATTAGAAACCCATCTGAAGAATTGTAATTTGTATTTGAAACCCATCTGAAGAATTGCAATTTCTATTTGAAACCCATGTAAAAAATTGCAATTTCTATTTGAAACCCATGTAAAAAATTGCAAATTCTATTTGAAACCCATCTGAAAAGTTACAAAATCCACTTGAAAGCCATCTCAAAAAGTTCACATTCTATTTGAAACCCATCTAAAAAATTGTAATTTCTATTTGAGACCCATCTGAAAAATTGCAAAATCCACTTGAAAGCCAACTAAAAAATCGCAATTTCTATTTGAAACACATCTAAAATATTGCAAATTCTATTTGAAACCCATGTAAAAAATTGCAAAATCCACTTGAGAGCCATCTAAAAAATTGCAATTTCTATTTGAAATCCATCTAAAAAAGTGCAAATTCTATTTGAAACCCATCTGAAAAACTGAAAAATCCACTTGAAAGCCACCTAAAAAATTGCAAATTCTATTTGAAACCATCTGAAAAATTGAAAAATCCACGTGAAAGCCAACTAAAAAATTGCAAATTCTATTTGAAAGCCCTGGTGCAGTTACCTCGAGATCCCTGTGGAATAAGCCCTGCCCAGTTCAGTGGCTCACAGAAATATTTGGGTGGGATGTCCACCTGGGGTTTGGGGTTTTTTTTAAGGAGCAAGAGAATTTTAACCATGGCAAAGTGTTTTTTTTGATGGAGAGTTTGCACTGGAGATGATCCCCAGGGCTTCCCCATCCCACAGGAAGATGCTGAACACATCCATGGAGAAGCTGGAGCTGCCTGGGGCATTTCAGGATGATCATTTTGCATCTCCCAACTGAGAAACGCCCTCAAGGCATGGACTAATTATCCTCAGTCAACTATAAAATGGCATTTTAGAAGGAATAGAAGCAATTTTTTTGGAGAGAATGGATAGATATTTTAAAAAAAATGCAGAATTAGGACACAAAGATCATCTTTTAAAAGATCAATGAGCAAGCCAGAAAATAAATGTAAGAATTAACTCTTTATAATTCTTCACTAGAAGAAAACCCAAGGTTTAATTAAGTCTAATGAAGATCCATCCCCATCACAGTGACAAAACAAAGATCCCATCATGTTTCCTACAACTTTTTGCTTATTAATCGTTGAAATTTTAATTGGAGGCAAGAGCTCATTTGCCTGAAGGACTGACAGAGGTGTTTGTTAATATTTCCTCCCTGTGAGGCTTTGGTGAGGCACTTCTGGAACATTTGTATTTCTGCTTTTATTAAGTATGAAATGCTAAAAAGGAATTTTAGGTGTAGAAGTTTCCCATCCACTGGGTTGTGTTTTATTGGCCAAGGGAGTTAAGTTGGGGGAAAAAGGAAAAGGGGAAATTTCAATGCACACACTCAAATCCTGCTGCCTCAGGAAAATCTCACACCTGCATTTCTTTTTTTTTTTTAAGTCCAGAAATGAAACAAGTGAGAACTTCCTGCTGTTTCATTCTTCCAGCAGCTCTTCAGAGGATTTCTTCCTTTGGCTTTCTTGTTTCTTGCAGTTCAATCTTCCCATTTCTGCTTCCACATCCCAGTTCTGAGCTTTGCTGCTGCCTTCAGAATCAGCTCCAGCCCACAGTTACATTATTTTACACAAGAAATAAAGCAAAATGCTGGAATGACACAATTTCCTCCTTTTTTTTTCAGGTCTTGAACCACATCAAATCTTATGAATGCATTTGATTCTTTCTGCCAGACAGTTACTGGAAGACATAATGCTTTCTAAACATGGATTTGGGGACTCTGAGGGAGCCTCACATCTTACTGGATGGATTTTTAATCCCCGGATTTCCCTGATTTCCTTGTTCTTGAAGTCACTTCTCAACTATTTCTGCTGCTGCAGAAGCACATTTCCTGAAACCTGGGTCTTCTACTGGCAGATTCTTCACAGTTCTACATCAAACCCACACAGGGAACTTGAACTGGGAATTGAGGATTGAATTTTTGCAAGAAGAAATGCACTCAGAGGTGGCTGCTTTGACTTTAGGTTGGGAGGGGTTTGCTCAGACTTTATTTGTTGGGCTCACAGCTGGTTTGGTCTCCAGCAGGTGCAGGAAGGGACAATTCCTCAGTCCTGGCACGTTTGGGTGCTGGGGGAGCTTGGAGGCTCTCATCAGATGGCAATGGCTTCTCTGGAAGAAGCAGACAGGAAAATCATTTCATATGAATAAATTCAGATTAAAAAAAAACCAAAAAACCCAACCCTAGTCTCAGAGAGTCCAACACCTGCAACAACATTAAGCTGGAAGTACAAAAGTCTTTAAAAGCTGGGGAACATCAAAATCCACGAATTTTGGTTCAGCCATGAATTTATCCTGGGTTTCACTGCTCTAAAACTGTAGGGACAGTCACAATCAGCTGCCCCAGGGCAGGGAAAACACATTTCATATTGCCCAAAGCACCTTTCAGACACATCAAAGCAATGAAGGAGCTTTAGAATTGGCAATCAGAGTGAGGCTTTTTTTTACAATATAAATCTATAATGGAAAAATCTGAGTGGGAAGAGAGCTGGCTCAGAGCCACAAAAACTCACCATGTTCCTGTTCTGAGGAAGGAGGGATGGGAGCCAGGTCTGGATATGCAGAGCTTGGGGTGTCTGGCTTCAAGGAAATCAAGTTTATTCTCCTTTAAAAGAGCAGAAAGAGTTAAATTGCTTTCCAGACATCATTTCCACGAGTATTTCACTCAAAGATTTAATTAACATACAATCAGTTAACTGCCAAGGCAGTTCAAATATATTGTACTGCACATTTTCCCTTCTTTTTACAAGCTGAATGCAGAATTATCCACTTCCAACCTTCCATCACCTTCCACTGCAGCAGGGTGCTCAGAGCCCCAACACAATCAATACCTGGATTATTGGCAATTTCTAATAAATAACATCTCTTAGGAAGTCACCTAATCAATGTTTTAAGTCCCACATTGAGGGCCTGTCTAGACTTGTATTCTTCTTAAAATACTCTTTGGCAGAAGAGTGTTTAAACAGTTCTTGTACCATTTTTGTCCAGAAAATTGGAGCTGAAGACAGAATCCCAGAATATTCTGAGCTGGAAGGGATCTGTAAGGGTCAAAATCCAACTCCTGGCCAGGACAGACACCTTTTGTTGTGAAGGGTCAGGTGAATTTGCTGCCTCACATTTCAGGCAGAAAGTAAAAGCTTCTCATTTAGGAGGGAATTTAACCTCTCACCTACAGCACAACACAAAACTCCACATCTAGAGAGCTTCCACTCAGAGGCAGGGCTGGGAATTTGTGTGCAAAGCTCAGCCTTGAAACACAGCAGAAGCACAGCTTGGTTCCTGTTTTACAGCTGGAAAAATGATCAGAAATCTCACCTGGGTGTTTTGAAACAGGACTGCAGAGTGGTGAGGGTGACCCTCCTGGGCTGGGGGGCTCTGCTGCTCTGGGGGGCTGCCTGGCTGCCCCTCCTCTCCTCTGGGGATGGCACTGGGGTGGTTTTGATGGCAGCAGGGGTGGAAGGAGATGACACTGAGGTGGTTTTGATGGCAGCAGGGGTGGAAGGAGATGACACTGAGGTGGTTTTGATGGCAGCAGGGGTGGAAGGCAGCTCCTTCCCAGCACTGCTGGGGGTTCTGGGTTGAAGTGAGGGATCCTTGCTGGGAGGGGTCCCCTCTGGCAGCCTGGAGCTTGGGGAAATCACTTTGTGGGATTGGCTCTTCTTGGCTTTCTTGTCTGCTGCTGCACCAGGAGTCCTGACAGGGATCTGGGGCTTTTCCTTCAGGGGCACCCCCAGCTCATCCTCCTCGAAGGTGACGAAGGAGCAGTACCCATCCGTGGAGGAAATGGCCAGGAAGGATCCATCACTGGACCTGTTTGGGATTTATTGCTTTCCATTAAAGGCCAAGATTTTACTTCAACCCTCACCCAACTGATTTAAGAGCCATAATTGTCTTAATTTACACAGCAAAAAGGGATGGGGTTTGCTGCTCAGACACTGAGACACCACATGTGTGTCATAAATTAAATACAAACCCAAGCAAGACTCAGAGTGAGTCAGAACTGGACATGGAAAAAAAAAAGGACATTTCCCCCAGCACAAGAAAGCTCAGGAATACAATTCCTTACCACGAGATGTCACTCAGGGTGTGGTAATGGATGTTGGAGACATAACCAAAGGGGAAGGACTGCTCAGTGTCATAAAAAAGCACCGAATCTTCCGAGGCAACAGCAAACACCAACCGATAGGGGAGGTTAAACAGGGCAGGGGGGGATCTGGGACTGATTTCATCTGTAAAGAGATCAACAGGGAGAATTCTCTTGGATTTATTGCAACACAGTGATTGCACTCAGCCATTAATTTCAATAAAATTACATCAGCCATCAGGATAAACACTGAGCAGACAGCTCTTGCATAAAATGTAAAACTGAACGTTTCTGTTGTCTGAAATTTACTCTTTATTTTTTTTAAATTGATTTCTGGATTTCTCTCTTTCTGGATTTCTTTCTCCCTCTGGATTGCTACTGGGTTTTTTGGGGTTTTTTTGTAATTTTTTCCCTCTATTTTCCAGCTGGATTTTTTCAGCGTGTTTATATGAATTTTAATATTAAAGTCTCCCTTTAGAGGAGCTCCAGAGACCAACTGCAGACCCTCATCTCCCTCCTTTGCAACACCCATGGATTTAAAATTATGATGGAAATGGAGCGGGTAAATCCTGTAAGGAACATTACAAATTTAACTTTTAAAGGAAGGAGCCAAGCTCTGCCTTTTCACCAGAATAATGTCAGTCCTGTTAAAATATAAACACTCCTGGACCCACAATAAAGCTGGATTAAATAAATAAAAAATAAATTCTTCACACAATCATGTCCCCAGCCCAGAATTCCTGTTCTGCCCAGTCACACCTGCACTGCTTCCTTGAATAAACACCAGTGGTTGTAGCAAACCATCCCAACTCCCTGTGATGTGGGCAGCTGAGACTAACAGGAATTATTTCACTGCATTGCTCCTCTGGTGCTAAACCAGGTGATTTATTTTGAACACAAAATGGTTAACAGCTCAAGGAAAATATTTCACAGTGTTTCTGCAACTTGAGAAACAACAACATTTACCCACTCTACCAAAAGCCACTCAGGAGGGACTTGAGGTGAACTCAGAATCAGGAAAGAGCTTCTCAGATGTGGTACAGCAGTGTCTGAGAGGAATGCTGAAAGACTGTGGGGATAAAATAAGTGTCCAGCCACATCTTTTCCCAGATTTGCTGGGAGTTCCCCCTCCCTGGAGCTTCCCATACCTTTGGCAGAGGCTCCTCTCAGCTCAAAGTACACAGGACAGCAGCGAACAGCCAGAGTTCCCTTGCCAGGACAGGGCAGGTGACCCACGGGCCTTCAGAGAGAACCACGAGGTCAGAAAGCAGCTCTGCACTTTTGGAATGGTTTATTTTTAAATAAAAACAGGTTTTTAGCTCACTAAACCCTTACCTTTTGAGGTTGTTTCTGGAGAAAACATAGGTGGTGTTTGTAACGTTCTCTCCCGATTCCACACAGCCAGCTGCAAAAACAAAAGTTCCAAATTATTCATCACCTCAGAGAGCTCCTGAGCACACACCTTGTGTCCATAAACATTCCAATTCCTGGGAATTAGGCTTCTCCATAAACACTCTCATTCCCAGCAATCAGGCTTGTCACTTGGGCAAAAAGCTGAATACAACTTAAAAAGGCATCCCAAATATTTGTTTAGTGCTGGTTTTGTTTCCCTTGTGCACTTCCCTCTTCAAAGCTGCTTTTTGATGTTGCCAGACATCAATAAAAGCAGGGTTTGGGCAGGCACACACTGATCCCTCCTTGCAGGGCTGTTTTTGTTCTGAATGCAGAATGTTCTGAGGGAAAACCAGACAAAAAACCCCACTCACTACCCTTCATTTCTATTTTAAGGCTTCTGGTGTTGCAACTTATTCAGCAAAATGCCATAAATATCACTTTTATCACAGGAGGAAGTTGATGTTGTGGATTGTTGATGGAGAGTATTGTGGAGTTCTTATTTTTTCTTCAATAGGGAGAATGAGGAAGAGCTTAATTAGGATAAATCAGCATCCATGAAATGTAGGAAAATTAAGGAACATTCAAATTAGGATATAATAGGAAAGGGGCTGAGCCTGGAGAAAAGGAGGCTCAGGGGGGACCTTGTGGCTCTGCACAAGTCCCTGCCAGGAGGGGACAGCCAGAGGGGATTTGGGCTCTGCTCCCAGGGAACAGGGACAGGAGGAGAGGAAATGGCCTCAAATTTCACCAGGGGAGGCTCAGTTGGACAGCAGCAGGAATTTCCCCATGGAAAGTGTGCTCAGGGAAGGCTCAGTTGGACAGCAGCAGGAATTTCCCCATGGAAAGGGTGCTCAGGGAAGGCTCAGTTGGACAGCAGCAGGAATTTCCCCACGGAAAGGGTGCTCAGGCCTTGGAAATGCCCAGGGAGGTTTGGAGTGCCCATCCCTGGAGGTGTCACCTGGAGGTGACATCGGGCACAGCTCGGATTCCACGAGGTTGGGAATCTTTCCCAAAGCTCAGTGCCACAAGCCCAAGGGACAGGAGATGTCCCCACACCTGGAGTGAGCAGGTAGGAGCCATCAGGAGTGAAGCTGAGCCTGCGGAAAAACGACTTCATGCTGTCGTCGTGGAACATCCGAAAGCTCCTCGCCTGCAAGAGGGAAAAACAGGATTGTGGGGAAGGTCAGGAATGTGCCAGCTGCAATCCCAGAGAGACAAAACATCCACTTGGACACTCCAGCCTGATGGAACTTTGGAAATGAAACCTTGTAAAAGCTCCTTCAAGCTCTCTATAAATTCTTCACGGCGAAGAAAAACAGTCCTTGATCCCTCCTGAGCTGCAAAGCAAAACATTCCCAGAGCTGTCACCTTAAACCAGCCATCAAAAAATAGTCATAAGCTGGAGAACAACATTATTTAACAGCCAGGGCTGCTCAGGCATCTCATTCTAACCCCAGGATTAGAGGTTGAAACAGAACTACTCTCATGGCAAAGTGCCTGTTCTCAGGCCTGTTCTTCAGTGTCTATAAAACTCTGACAAATGTTTCCCCCCCACCCCTCCCCAAAAAAAAAAGGAGTGAATAGAAGGAATTAAGGAAGTTATGGCCAGCTTGGAGGTGTTATTTTATTGTCACTTAGAGCGGTTAGAGAGGGAAAAAAAAGCTCATTTTTTTCCCTCTTAGGGTTAGAATTTCCTAAATTATCCCTAATTCATATTTTTCTTCAAAAAATCTAACTACCTTCTTGAAAATTCCAGGCTGTAAACTTTAAAATATTATTACTATGTCACATCCATTACTACTGCCAGGTATGTTTGATGTTTTTCCTGTTAAGAACTATTTTTTTCCACATTATTTTTAACTTTTACAACTAAGGGATTGTGTTACTGCTTCAATCAGCAAGAAATTTCAGGGATGTGGTTTTGGAGTGATGATGGTGGGAGTGGATGAGTGTGAAGGTCTCTTCCAGCCTTGATGGTTCTGNCTTTATTCTCCAGCTCTGTCCAGTCTCTGTTCCAGCTCAGCCTTCCCAAGGCATCATAGGAATTATTTGAATGGAAAATATTCCATCCTTTAGTTTCATGGCACAGAAAGTTCAGCTAAAACAGCCCCCAGCAGAGTTTGCAGCCCCAGCAGAGGCACCTACCTCTCCTTCAGCTCCAGACCCCGATGGCATCTTGGTGACATTGAAGGCCACTCGCTTGGTCTGGGTGCTGTAAACTCTCAGGACCCTGTGTGGGAGAGCAGAGTCAGCCAGCAGGGAATTATGGAATGCTTTGGGTGGGAAAGGGACACGAAAAATCAGCCAATTCCATGGGCAGGGACACCTTCCCCTGTCCCAGGCTGCTCCAAGCCCCAGTGTCCAACCTGGCCTTGGGCACTGCCAGGGATCCAGGGGCAGACACAGCAAATCTGGGCACCCTGTGCTCACCATCACAGGGAAGGATTTTTCCCAACATCCCACCCAAACTTGTCATTTCTCAGTTTGAAGCCATTCCCTGTGTCCTGTCCCTGCAGCCCTTGGCAATTGTCTCTCTCCAGGTTTCCTGGGGCTCCTTCAGGCCCTGCAAGGCCACCCTGAGCTCAGCCCAAAGCTTCTCCTGTCCAGGCTGAACAGTCCCAGCTCTCCCCATGAGCAGCTTCCTTTCACTCCAAGTTTCCCAAAAATGCCTCAGGACCTCCCTTCTCAGTCAGCACCTCAAAATATAAATCTGGACCAGCAATTAAGCATTTAATTAAAGTCTCCTCACGAGACATCACCAGAGGGATGTGTTTTAATTAGTAAAGAACCAATGAACTCCTGGCAATGCTTGGACTCCACAAGGTTTGGGAAGTCCCAGCATATGGATTTATGGAGGAAAACGGGAATTAGGAAACAGGGAACTGCCAAGGTGTTCCTACATGCACTGTTGCTTCCTCAAGAGTGGGAACTCACCTTAAAAACAATTACATGTATCTGCATCAGTCTTATCACCATGGAATGCTTTGGGCTGCAAGGGATCATTTAATTAAAGATCACTTAATTCCACCATCATTTAATTGAGCAGGGACACCTTGCACTTCCCCAGGATGAATTATCAGCTCATACAGCACTCTCTTAAGAGTTTCAATAATGATCAATAGCATGGAAACTTAATTTCTAAAGGAAAATTCCTACAAAAGTTTATTTGCTGCTAAGAGAGACTTCAGGAATCATTTAGTACCAGCCAAAAAATTCACTAAAATATCACTTTACTTTCACATCAACCTGCTCATGCAACAAAGTGAATAAAACAAAACCTGATGTTTATCTGGCATGCTTCCTTTTAACTCATCCTCCTGGAGAAAGGAACATTCAGGAGAAACACTCAGACCAACAGCTCACCTGTCACAACTCAGGGTTGCAATATATTGGCCTAGAGGATCCCAGGTGACTCCTTGGACATAACTCTTGTGCTCATTAAATATTGAAACTTTCTGTCCTGAAATTACAAACAGCTTTCAGATCATAAATTCAAACGTGCTCCCAAACATTTCAGACATAAAACAAGACAAAAAAATGCTTCAAAACGTAGGGAAATAATTCTTTAAACATAAAAGTGTTCATTGGATGGTGGCTGATAAAAATATCAGCAAAAGTTGCTTTTCAAGTGCCAGTTTAAGGTTGGTGCACTACAAACTTAATAATTAATTAGAATGAATATTAGATTAATATCAGAACTCAGATAAGCAAAGGCAGGAGCTCACTGACCCCACTGATGTTTCACAAGGGAAAGTCTCAGAGCCAAAAAACATTGATGGGACAAAGTTACAGAGAATTTTAGAAATCCTTTGATGAGGTGAAGTTACAGAGAGTTTTAGAAATACTTTGTTGAACATTGCCCACAGGTGGGATTTTTCTTATTATTTAAGTGTTGCTTTCTTGCAAAAAAAATACCAGTAGCTGATAAGTTTCAAAGAAAATAAACAGGAAAGGAAGATACAAACAGAGCTGAGGCCAACATCAGAAAGTGGAGTAAGGAACATAAAAGTTGCTTGTGCAAGAGTTTTGGGGGGTAAAAAATGTGTGAAGTTATTTCCTACACACTCCAAGGTGAACAGATTCCTCAGGTGTAAATTCTGTTGGCCTGAGAATATTTTATATCTGTTTACAGAAGGGCCTCACAAACCCAAANCAAAAGGATGGGATAGAGGAGAAGCAGCTCTCACCATCCCCTCCTGAGGCCAGGATCTCCCCGCTGGGAGAGAAGCGCACGACGTTCACGGCCTTGGTGTGGCGCGCCAGGTTGGACAGGAATTCCACGATGGCTTTTCCATCCGGGCCTTTCTCCACTTTCCAGATCTGGTGATGAGAGTGTTACAGCTTTCCAGGGCTGTCACAGGATCACCAAGGTGGGAAGGGACTCCCAGGATCAGCCAGTGCCANAAAAAAAGCAATCATAAAAAAAAGATGTTTCCCATTTTTGGGGGAGGAAACACCATGAGGCACTTCCAGCAGATCTGGAATTCCAAGGGAAAACTGCAGCATTTACCTTTATTGACATCCCACATGATTGCTGTGTTATCCACAGAGGCAGATGCCATGTAATTTCCATCTGAGGTCCAACAAATATCATAGACATCTTCCAAGTGGCCTCTAGAAGGCAGGAGAAACCAATTATTCATTTGAAAATGAAAAGCTATGTGTAAATATGAGTTCTGTCAATTTTTAGGTTAAAAAAAAAATATCAAGAGGCAAATACAGGCTCCTGCTGGTGCTCCAAGCACTTCTGTAACTCTTCTCACATCAACTTCAGCAGCTGCCAGGAACTGCTCNTCACTCCACCCTCGTGTCAGGGAGCATCTTTTATGTCAAAGAAAACTGACATTTTTCTAGCCCTAAAATACATATTAAAAAATCCCTGAAACATATGCACCATCAGAGAAGACGAGGTCAATTTGCCAGTGAGGAAGGAAAAAAGTTTTATCGGAGACAACTGCAATAAACTACTACAGAGACTATTTACAAGAGTGTGTAATGACAACATGGAGTGGCTTCAAACTAAGGGATTAGGTTCAGATTAAATATTAGGATGAAATTCTTCCCTGGGAGGGTGAGGAGAGGCTGGGATAGAATTCCCAGATTTGCTGTGGCTGCCCCTGGATCCCTGGCAGTGCCCAAGGCCAGGTTGGACACTGGGGCTTGGAGCAGCCTGGGACAGTGGAAGGTGTCCCTGCCCATCGCAGGGGTGGCACTGGATGGGCTTTATGTCCCTTTCCAACCCAAACCACCCTGTAATTCTATAGACAGCTGACACCTTACACTGTTTCCTGAAACCATCCACTCCCCGTGGCACATACCTGCCAATAACCACACATTTTGGATAATGAAACCAACCCGATATTTTGGCTCCTACACCCTGCACACGCTCCAGAGCCAGGTTTAACTCACCCTCACGGCCGTGTCCACCCCAGCCGAGGCCAGGCGATTGATCCTCCCATCCGCTCCATGCTGGAAGTCCAGGCTGTAAACCGGCTCCTTGTTATGCCACACAATTTCACACGTGATGACCTTCATGTTTCCTGGTGAAAACAGAACAAACCCCACATCAATTCTTGTTCCTTATGGCTCAGGCGGCCAAACTTTGCGCAGATTTCTCAGGCAGCGCTGGCAGAGCCTGGAATTGCACTGCAGCCATTGACAGGATGCTTTGAGGAAGGCTGTTTCTAAAAGTTGCGATTATTATGGCTAAAGTCCCTGTTTGGGGACTGCAAGAGGATGGTATCAACCTCTGTGCATAGGTTTAAGACTTCAGAGAAAAACTTTTTTGGGGTAACAACCCCATCCGGAATCCAAACAACGAGCGGGCACGGGCGGCCCGGCGCGGGCAGGAGAAAGGCAGAGGCGCCACTGACGGCTCCCGGAGCTCCGGGGATCCTCAATGCCGCTCTCCAGACCGCGGGGACCCCCAGTCCCACTCCCCAGAGCCCCAAAACCCCAAACCCGGCATGATGATGACGACAACGACGATGACAATGAAAAATTACATGGTGAGAAGACAGCTTCTGCTTTCACTTCTTGCCCACGGGAAGAAGAGCTTCTGGGTGGGGGGTTGAAGCCCAAAATGGTGCTCTGAGGAAGATTAATTCTATATCAAAGAATCATGGAATGGTTTGGGTTGGATGGAACTTAAAGCTCATCCCACTCCACCCCTGCCATGGCAGGGACACCTTCCACTGTGCCAGGCTGCTCCAAGCCCCAGTGTCCAACCTGGCCTTGGGCACTGCCAGGGATCCAGGGACAGCCACAGCAAATCTGGGAATTCCATCCTAGCCTCTCCTCACCCTCCCAGGGAAGAATTTCATCCTAATATTCAATCTAAACCTACTCTCGTAATTTGAAGCGATTGTCCCTTGTCACTCCATCCTCTGGAAATTGTCTCTCTCTATCTTTCTTTTCACCTTCCTTCAGGTACTGGAAGGCCACAACCAGGTCACCCTAAAACCTTCTCCAGACTGAACAATCCCAATTCTGTCAGCCTTTCCCTTCCCATGGTAGAACTCTTTGTTGTCATCCCTGTGGCACAGCCCACTGTCATTGTCCTCCTACTGTCTGGACAATCTTTGAATTCTGGAGTCTTCTCCTTGGGACAGCCCAAGGGCTACTTTGGCTCCACGTTGTGCCAGGACCCAACACAATGTTCAGATCCTTCCCAGCCTTGTGCTCCATGGCAGGAGGCCCCCAGCTTGGGGACACAGGGGCTGTGCCCTCCTGTGCCACCCTCATGGGGACAATAATGCCCCAAGCAGGGGGATGTTGGGCTGCAAGAGAAGCCCGAGGCGGGCTCTGGGTTGTGGCACCCATCTCCATGCCCCAGATCTGAGTGTCCCTTGAGAAGTGGCAGCCTGTCCCCACTGAGGGCTGTGGCCTGGCTCTGGCTGCCCTTCCCTTCACAGCTTGGGATGGCCTGTGTGGAAGCAGTGGCTTCCTTTTCCCCCAGTTTGCCACGGTGGGGATTTTTGCCCGAACAGGTCACCCAGATCTGCCTCACCAAGCCTGGCACCTTCCTGGTGTTGCATCTGCACTTTTTCCTGCCTGCACACTGGAATCTTGTCCAAACCTTTCCCTTCCCTGTTTGCCAACTGTGCCTGTCTTAGGCGAGTTATCCTGTGGGAACTCCCTCCTTTGGCAGTGTTTGAGGCCATTTATTGAATTAAATCCTGAAAGATCCAGTCCTCTCCTCATCCATCTCCATCAATCTTAATCCCAGTCCCCACACCCCAGGGTCCCCACACCCTGACCCACAAACCTCTGGCTGCAATCCTTCCTCATCCATCTCCTTCCAGCTGAGGGAGAAGGATGTGTGTGGAATAGGGGATTTTAAAATGAGTTTCAGAGAAGTCCTGAGGAGTTCCATGGCAGTAGGAACTGCCTCAGGAAGCCAGGATGGTGCAAGTCCACGTGCTTGGTGAACTTTTAAAGGCAAGGAAGCTGATTCATGTACCAAGAGCAGAACTTTCTGAAATTCAGCTCCATTCCATTAACACCCTCTGCTTTTTCCATCTCCAGGACATTCCCATACCAAATCCATACTGCTGTGCTCAGTCCAACATCGCACTGAGCCAGGCTTTCTTCTGACACCCAACACTTCAGCCGTTCTGCACAGGGTTTATTTAGAAACAAACACAAGCTGGGATCCTGCAGACTCCGATTTAAATCTCTTTATTTTTTACAAAAAATACATTTTAACAAGTAAATAGAAACCATTTCCGTAAGTCCACCGTTGTCCAAAGTGTAAATGTACATTGTAAATTTACCATTTTTAATATAGACATGTGCTCTATTTTGCCAGCTGTCTACAAGAAATTCAGCTACAGTCTGATGAAACGTAATAAATAATGATTAAGAAATGGAAAAGCTACACACCAAGAAGTGGGAAATATAAACTTTGCAAAAGTCATACATAGTTATATTACAGCCACCTCTTCCCAAATCAAACATTCAATTTCTCCTTTATAAAGTACAACAGTAGTGCATTCCCATTATTGGCATAGAGAGAGATCTTCCATAGAAATACTGTCCATGGAAAGAATTCCACTGAACTACAACTAAAAGGGACACCAAGGGATTAACTCAGGACAGTAGCAGTGCAAAAGCCAACAATATTGGCTTTATTTAAAAAAAAAAAGAAAAAATATACTTCCTATGAATTAACATATTTAACACTAATTAAATGATTTTTTAAAATTTATTTTTTATATTCAAAAGCAAGACCCATTTTTCTGGAGAGCTCTTTGGGTGACCAATCCCACCACAGAGGAAAAGATGGATCTGCTGTCTTTGTCACCCAGTTTGTCATTCCCAATGATTTGGAAAGAAAACCCTGCAGCTGGCTGGGAATTTCTCTTGGTACCGTTGCTTCCAGGTTTTCCCATGTCCACGGAAAACTGGGAAGATTTAGAACACACAACTCTAAAAGAGGAGATGTGAAAAAGAGGAATTCCCTTTCCTTGCCTATAATAAAAACTGTCTAAAGCTGTTGAAGCTGAACATTTTCAGCTCTAGCTCACCCTGTAGTTTACACCATGGATAAAGAAACATCCCTCCTTTTCCAAGTGCTTCCATCCAACTGGTCCATCCCCAGTTTTCAGGATAAAACCCTTAAAGAAGCCTTCTTTTGGGAGTACCACAAAAATATTCCCCAAATATGGCCCAAATTCTCACCTACTACTTACATTTCTATCCCATGAATGCAACACAGAACACTGCTGGGAGCAATGGAACAACACTGTGGGATACAACAACTCTGGGAAGGAAATCAAGGAAGTTCTGGGTTGTTTTGTTTTTTTTTTTTTTGCATTTCTAAGATATTCCACTACTTTAGAAGAGGAAATACTCACAGGTATTAATGCTCTTATAAGATCCAAAGTCAACCAAAAGGTGTCTGTAGAAAAGTATTAAGATTCCTAATAGTAAAAATATCTGCAAATTTAATTACAAATACATTTCCAAAGCAAAATCCTTAATTAAGTACATCAGGGGTGGGGTCAGTATTGACAGTGTTCCTTGAGGAGGAAGTGAACAGCAAAATGCAGAATATTTACACTGAGAGATCCACCTATGTCAAATATATAAAGTGAAGCAGCCCTATTTACAGTCTGGAACCTACAGGTTATATAATGGAAGAGCAATAAAACTCTGCTAAAACATGGAGATTTTTGTTTAAGTACTGCTGATTTCATGCATTTGTTCCACCACTTGCCCTAAGATCTCATCCACCACGTCAATGTCATAATTCACTTGCTGCAGGTCCAGGTCGGGCATGATGGTGGCCAGGAGTTGTCCCACGTTCACTCGGAGGGAGCGGAGCTTCAGGCTGGGGAGAGGAATGGGACAGGGTTAGATGGAGATGGAATTGTGTCCTCAGAGTTCACCTAACAAAGCTGGACTCATACTCCAGGCTGGAGATGCTCCATGACTCCCATAAACCAGCAACAACAACAAGAACAAAAAGGATGCAAGTAAAGATCGATACATTTATTTAGGAATCAAAGGGTTCTTCTCAAGGGGATAAACTTTCAACTTTCAAGGTCCACATTGCAGCATATTGAAAAGATCAATACATTTATTCAGGAATAAAAGGGTTCTTCTCAAGGGGAGAAACTTTCAAGGTCCACATTGCAGCATATTGAAAAGATCAATACATTTATTTAGGAATATAAAAGGGTCCTTAGCCAAGGTGTGTGACAGAAACTGATTTGGGTAATTGTGAGGNTTCAGCTCCTTCTGTTGTTATTTCCTATCCCCTTCCTTCCCTCAGGAATTGTAACGTGCCAGAAGAACCAGAGGATGACGACTTAATACATCCCACGTACGAGAAAACCTACAAGAAAAAGTGAGTTCTGGAGATTTTTACAAAGCTCTCAGCACTAAAAAACCAGCAAGGAGAGCTGTGCAGCAGTTGGGGTGAAAGTCCAGCTCCCAGAGGGATGGTGCTCCACAGGATCTGGCAGTGTGGGAATAGTTTGGGATGTCCCAGAAGCAAACTCTGAGGGCTGTTAGGAGACCTTGGCTGTGAAACTTTGAAAGTCCACATTGGAGCATATTGAAAAGATCAATACATTTATTTAGGAATATAAAAGGGTGCTTAGCTAAGGTGTATGACAAAACTGATTTGGGTAATTGTGAGGCTGCCTCACATTCTAGAAGTGGGAGTTTGGGGTTGTTTCAAATATTTGAATAAATAAACTGGAGGGAATTTGTTGGAAGTTAAGCTAACTTCCAGCTTCCTGAGGGAATTTTCATTCAGTAAACAAGAATACTTGGATTGTTGTATCTAGCTGAGATGAGGAGCATTGTGTTTGCTTTTAGTGCTTAGATTTAGTTTTTTTAGCTGCATCAAGATTATTTCTAAATTCACCATTTTTCCAGCTTCTCTTCAGTTTTCAGCTTGAAGAGGAATATTCTCTCAGTTTGAAACCAATACTAACCTGAATTCCCATCTGAAATATTTCAGAATGACCATTGGTACAATCCTTTACCCCACACCACCTGTATTTCTCAAATCAATATTAAGCCCTGGTTTTTTTATCCATTTAGAAACCCAAATTACCACAACCCACGGGAACAAAAGGAGAGAAAAAAAAGTGGAGAAGGCAAGAAAGAGGAGTTTGTCTAAAGTCTTTAAAATATAAATAGGAAATAAGAGTTATAGGCCAGGGAAAAGGCTGTGCCTCCCATTTTTTGGTTTCTTTTCCTGGATGTCCTTGCTGTGTCCTCTTCCTGATCAAATTGTTTTGCCATGAGCCATCCCTTCTGTGGCCCATTTCCTTCTACTCTCAGATCCTTCACCATCTCCATGACCAGTTCTCCCAGTGCTGTCATAGCTCCATCAACTTGTGGGCCAAGTTACTTCCAAGTCCTGCATTTATTTGCTAATTCTTTTAGTCAACACAAGTCAGAGCTATAAGGAAAAATAAAACTAAATGCTGACTGATCGTTTTTAATGTTGGCTCAATTTCTTTTTTTTAAAGACTGAAAGGGGTCTCTGGGAATTATCCAGCTCGTTCTCCACCCTCTGCCAGGGTGTCCAGAGTGGATCCAGGGCTCGCAATGCCCAGCAGCAGGGAAGAGTCACTGCCCCAGCCCAGGCCAGCAGGAGCGGGTTTGTGGCACCAGCAGAGAGCACTGCGGGCTCACACTGCACGGCCACTCCCCCAGCACCGCGGGCACCTCCCTGCAGCTGCTGGCCCAGGAGTTGGCTCCAGTTTGTGCTCCTGCATGGAAGTCACACGTGCCCTTGGGGAATTTTCAGGGGTTTTTTTCCAGCCCATTTTTGTCCAATTTGTCAAAAGTCCCTCAGCAGCAGCTCCGCCCCCTCCTGAGTTCCCTCCAATTTGATGGCATCAGGAATTTATTGAGTTCATTTGCCTTCATCACCCAGATGAATCCCAGAATCCCCAGGGTTGGAAGAGACCTCTGGGATTATCCCAAACCCTGTCCCCAAGGGCCACCTCCAGACTCCTCCTGAACACTCCCACACACAGGGACTCCAAACCTCCCTGGGCAGCTCATCCCAAGGCCTGACCACTCTGCCAGGGAAATTTCCTTGCCCACTCTCCAAGCTGAGCCTCCCCTGGTGCAATTTGAGGCCATTTCCTCTCCTCCTTTCCCTGCCCCTCCTGGCAGGGACTTGTGCCGAGCCACAAGGTCCCCCCTGAGCCTCCTTTTCTCCAGGCTCAGCCCCTTTCCCAGTTCAGCTGCTCCCCCCAGGATGTGTTTTTCAGCCCCTTCCCAGCTGTTCCCTTCCCTGGCCACGCTCCAGCCTCTCAATGTCCTTTTAAAGTGACACAGAACTGGACACAGGACTGGAGGTGCAAAAGCCTTTTCCATTCTTGGCCTTGCTGCTGATCCCCAGTTTGCCCTCAGTCAGCCCATGCTGGTTGTCCTTCCTCCCTTTTTGACCCTCATGGGGCTGCAGGTGGCTTTGAGGTAGATTTATTCCATGTTTTCCCTGGGATTGAGGCTGCAGTGCCAGGGTGGAGCTCTGGCTGTCCTAAATATGGGCATAACAACTGCCTTTTTCCAAGAATGTCAACTTTTGGAGATACCACAAGGCCCTCAGCTCCCTCTGAAATGCCTCTCATCTTGTCCCAGAGATCAATTTGCTGAATTAGTCACTTAATTGACTCTCCTTCTATCCCAGGAGATGCTTCACCCCTTGGGCTCTCCCCCTGGCAGGCACCTCAGCTCACTCTGCTCCCACCTGCTCTTGGTTTTTTGTGTGTGTGTGCTATTCCCACTTCCCAAAGCTCCAAGCTCTCCAGCTGGAAGTTTCAACCCTTGTTTTTTTTATTCCAAGACACACCCTGGACCCTGATTCCACAGGATTTGCATGCAGCAAGGAGTTCTTACAGGAAAGTTTCAAATCCAGACTCTTCAGTTGATTCAAGACAGAAAAACAGACCCTCAAAGTGAAGGTCATCACACAGCAGAAAATAGTTGATCACCCTCTTTCCTGCCTCCCTTTTCTCTCCTTGGTTTGCAAGTTGTGTTTAGAAATTATACAACATTTTAGATATTTTAAGAAGTATCAGTTTGCCATTCTGTTGTGCAGTGGCCAATCCTGCTCACACAAATCATAAATCACAAACATCACTTGATCAAAAAAAAAAAATTAGTTAGGAGTCACAAAAGGCAGTAGAAAAGAATTCTGAACATCACATTTTATTATCACACATAACCTTCATCAAAACATATCAAATACAACCAACAAGCAAAAATCTTGAAAGAACATCTAGAAAGAACAAAACTGATACCTTTCTCCATCAGAAAAATTTACAGAGTCTTCTACATTACTGGTGGTAGAATCATTTGCACGTGCTACAGCCTGTGGGATTGAAGCTTTTAACTGAGCCAGCTCTGCCTTGAGCTCCTCACACTGACAGGCCATTTGATTCTTCTCCACTTCTAGGACTTCAATCTGCCAATCAAAAGAAAAAAAATAAAGCTGTAAAAACTATTGAGAACATGGTGGAGTAGAAATGCTGTGTACAAAATGGAGGTGATTGAAGTGACAGGAGTGTTTTACCAGGCGTACCTCGCTTTTGTACCTGTCTCTCTCAATGGTGCACTTGTCCAGCTGCCTGAAAACATCATCCAGCTGCACTGCCATCTCATCCACCTCACTCTTGCTCTCACCATCAGCACATTTGCTGCACTCAGTCTTTAGGTTCTGCAGGGTGCTGCACTGCTCCTTGAGCGTGGCTATTTCCCCCAGGGCCTGCTCATAGAGAGCTGTCACCTCTGCCAGGCTTCTCCCATCAGCCTTTCCTTCTCCAAAGGAGGGATCTGTCTCTGTTGCCTGATGGCACATTTCCTTTTTTACATATTTATTATTCATCTCCAAGAGCTGCTGTTCCAGTGTTTCCACCTGTTTGGTTAACGCCTCACATTTGCTTTGGTACATTTCTTTTTCTCCGTTCAATAATTGCAGCTGATTTTTCAGTTCATTTCCCAGCTCTGCAGATGTGTCAGGAACACCATTGACCTTGTGCTGTTCCTTTTCCATGGCTGCCCCGGGAATCTGGACTGGGATGTCTTCCACCTCTTCCTTTTTCACCACCAGCTCTGGGAGCTCTGTCTGTGTTGCTGAGCTCAGCTGTTCATTTCTTGCCTCTGAAGTGCTTGCACTGCAAGGTTCCCCCAGGGGAGAGTTTTCCTTCTGCTTCTCCTCCTGATCCAAATTGATACATTCCGTTTTTACCACAGGAGCATCAGCATCTGCTGAAGGCTTTGGAGTGCTGCTCTCCTCTAAAATGATGACATCTTCATCATCATCCTCCTCCTCGTGGTTGTTGAATGTTTTGTCACTGACCCGAGGTGTCTTTAGGGACACAGGTGTCACACAGCTCTGCGCCTTCCTTTTGAGGCTGAGGGGGAAAAGATTAAAACCGTCACTTTATTTGCTTAAATGCTGCCAAACCATTTGTTTCCAACCATGTGCAGCGTTTCTCTGAACGCTGTTCAAAAATTACCACTCCAGAAAAACCCCTGCATGGGATTTTAGTTTGTGCAGCCAGAGTAAATCCTGTAAAAACAAATGCCTGCCATCCACACACTCCCACATTATTCTGAAACAGACTCAGTATTCCCAGGAACATCCCCACAGGGCGTCAGGAAAACAGCCTGTGGAGTGTGGAGAACAGACAAATCACTGAAAATATTTTGTCATTTTCTTGCATTCACTTTTGTACTTGACAAAGGCTCCAGGTCCCTTTAACCTGGAGCTTCCCATGCTCCCAGAATTGCCACAGGAATTTTAGCAGCTGAAGCTGCCCCCAACACCATCATTTTCATTAAGTTATTAATTTTAGAAATGAACAGGAATCTCCTGTTTGTACAGGTGCACTCACCTGCTATCAGCATCCAAATGAGGGGAAGATACTTGAATTAAAATAGGCAGAGATCTTCTAACAGAAGCATCTGATGATTTGGGGATAATTAACCTTGGAAGAGCTTCCTTTGTATTTGGAGCTGAGAATGTTTTGAAGTCTTTACTTGAAGAAACAGGTGTTTTTAAAAGTATTTCATTATTGATCTATAAGACAATGTAAGTTAAGAATGGAAATAAACAGATATTAGTAGATTCTTCAGGATAGATTTAAGTAGTTCTTTATATACCAATACCTAAAATTCTGACATTTCCATATTCAAGTACCTCCTTGAACGCAGGCTCAGGATTTTGGGATGAGAAAGGCTGACTGCAAATCCTAGTTTTTCATTTTAAAGTGCTGTGCAGAATGCCAGGCAAGAGCTTTTCCCAAGCTGTGTCTCTGTCTGGAGTTTGCCCATCAGACACACCCCTGGGAAAGCTGCTCAAGGTTCACACAGTTGGCCCGAAATTAGAAATTATTTCAATTTTAGAAATTACTTTTGTGCTGGGGGAGATGGAATGGCAGAGAAACAATAAAATGAAACAAATAGGTTAAAACAGCACATGCAGCAACTCTTCTCCAGAAATGAAGTGGTCTTAGCTCAGAAATTGACTTTGAATGCAGCTGAAACTAAATCCCACTTAGGAAATTTGATTCTGAGTTACAGTCCAGACATTCCCAACAAACACCTTGATGTGCATCTGGATTTAATCTGAATTTGAGTGTCTCCTTGCACAAGTGCAGCTGTTCCACCTCTGTCTATCCCCACTTTTAAGGGCATCTTTACTTTCACATCCTCAGCACATCTCTCTCCAATAAATCCCCGTTCAAGAACAGGGTGTCCAGCCATGAAAACAGCCACGAGTGACTGACATCTCTTCTAGTTTTGGCTTTTGTCCCTCTCAGACTCCTTCCTAAAGAGAAGGAAATGGTGGATTTTCCATCTCTGGGAAGGAAAGAAAGGGGATTTGGGGTTTCCTCATGGTGAGCAAATCCTGCAGAGCCATCAGAGTAAAGCTGGATGTTAAAGCAGACATTGGGAGGCAGGGCAGCTTCAGGAGTTACCTGGTGGCTGTACTCCAGTCGCCTCTTCAGTTTCTCCCTGTCCCTGCACAGCAGCAAGGAAAAAACAGAAATTAAGAACTTACATTCAAACTGTTCATTCATAATAAAAACTAAATCTAAGCTCTAAAACCAAACAGAATGCTCCTCATCTCAGCCAGATACAACAATCCAAGTATTCTTGTTTACTGAATGAAAATTCCCTCAGGAAGCTGGAAGTTAGCTTAACTTCCAACAAGTTCCCTCCAGATTATTTATTCAAATATTTGAAACAACCCCAAACTCCCACTTCTAGAATNAAGAATCCTTTTATTCCTAAATAAATGTATTGATCTTTTCAATATGCTGCAATGTGGACCTTGAAAGTTTCTCCCCTTAAGAAGAACCCTTTTATTCCTAAATCAATGTATTGATCTTTTCAATATGCTGCAATGTGGACTTTGAAAGTTTCACAGCCAAGGTCTCCTAACAGGCCTCAGAGTTTGCTTCTGGGACATCCCAAACTATTCCCACACTGCCAAATCCTGTGGAGCACCATCCCTCTGGGAGCTGGACTTTCACCCCAACTGCTGCACAGCTCTCCTTGCTGGTTTTTTAGTGCTGAGAGCTTTGTAAAAATCTCCAGAACTCACTTTTTCTTGTAGGTTTTCTCGTACGTGGGATGTATTAAGTCGTCATCCTCTGGTTCTTCTGGCACGTTACAATTCCTGAGGGAAGGAAGGGACAGGAAATAACAACAGAAGGAGCTGAACAGCCCCTGCTGCTCCCAGTGAGGGCTGGGAGGTGTCCCTGGGCCGTGTCCTTACCGGAACTGGGGGTCAGGGTTGAGGGAGCAGTACCACTTCTCCGGCAAGTGCTCGATTCCGTCCGGGAGCTTCCGCCACTTCAGGCACGCGTCGCACTGCACCCACGTCTGGTCAGGCTGTTTCCTGGGGAAAAACACCCAAATAAATCAGCACCTGCACATCAGACAGTGTTCTCATAGCAGGTATTCTGGGCCCCTCAGTTTAGGAAGGACGTTGAGACGCTTGAGCGCGTCCAGAGGAGGCAACGAGGCTGGTGAGAGGCTTGGAGCACAAGCCGTATGAAGAACGACTGAGGGAGCTGGGGTTGTTTAGCCTGGAGAAAAGGAGACTCAGAGGTGACCTTATCACTCTCTATAACTTCCTGAAGGGTGGTTGTAGACAGCTGGGGGTTGGTCTCTTCCTCCAGGCAGCAACTGACAGAACAAGAGGACACAGTCTCAAGCTGCCTCAAGGGAAATATAGGCTGGATATTAGGAAAAAGTTTTTCACAGAAAGAGTGGTAAAGTACTGGAATGGTTTGCCCAGGGAGGTGGTGGAGTCACCATCCCTGGATGTGTTTAAAAAGAGACTGGATGTGGCACTTGGTGCCGTAATCTAGTTGAGGTGTTGGAGCATGGGTTGGACTCGATGATCTTGAAGGTCTCTTCCAACCTAGAAATTCTGTGAGTCAGGTAAACTAGTGACAGGGTGTTCAGCTCTCTGCTGGCACTCACTGGATCTCCTCAACGGGCAGAGCTAAGGGATATTCCTCGTTTTTCTTGGTTTTCATCTCGTTCCAGTAATCGTTGAGCTTTTCTCCCAGTGCTGCTATCGTGAGTCTACAAAGAAAAGAATTCAAAGACCACCTTGAATAATCCAATTCTGGCACAGAAAGACCCTTTATAAACTCCAGTGACAGAACAAGTGCATGAACCACTTCAGTATTTCTAATTACACAAGAGAAAAAAAAAAAAGCTTTTCCTTTTAAAAGTTTTTTGGGTTTTGGTTTTTTGTTTGGTTTGGTTTGGGGTTTTTTGTGGTGTTTGTTTTGGTTCGGGGTTTTTTGGTTTTTATTTAGGAAAATTTAGGAATTTTTTTTTTTTATTATTTAGGAGAATTGAGGAATTGTCTGATGTCGTGTTGGTCAGCAAAGGAATTCCTGGAAATATGTGTCAGAACACAAAGACTGAAATCAAGAGTGTTGTTGATGGACAAAGCAAATCCTGGAGAGACTTCACCAGTTCAGCCTCAACCAGAGAATTCAAAAAAGCACCCAACCATTCCAGCACCTCACCCTGGTTTTGGCTGTGCCTGTACATCCCAAGTGCAGCTCCATGGCTACTCTCAGCTGATGTCCAACTTCACCACAAGGAGCTGGCAAACATTTGATCACTTCAATGTGATATAAAGCTGCACTCTGATAAAAGGAGCAGCTCAGTCTCACACCCAGGATAATTTTCAGTTTTGTTTCCTGCTCAGGGCTCCTGGTGCAGCTCAGGGACTCCCAGAGCTGGCACAGCCAGCAGGGAGAGGTGAGGAACAACAACAAAGCTCCCAGATGAGCTGGAGGTGAGGACAGCCCCTGTCAGGCTGTGGAATTCACCTCTGAGCAATGCAGTGGATGAGTAACCAGGCCCAGCCCAGCCCCAGGCCTTGAACCAACACAGATGTTTGTGCAGTGAACTCCTGTGACCCACAGCTTGGATCCAGGTCACCTCTGGAGCCCAGGCAGGGATTGCTGACCCAGGGGCCACCAGAAGGGCAGAAATGGGCACTGAGGCAGGGATGGGACCACACATCCCTTCTCTGAAGTGCAGGGAACTTTCCCATCAGGTTCACAACTTTCCAGCCCCAAACAAAAACATCTTGTCAAAAGCCTGGAGCACTCCTGGCAGAAAAACCTTCCCAGAAGATGTTTTGAGTGTGGTACCACCATGCCCACCCTCATTCCAAGTGCTGGGGGTAAAATTAGAGAAAGTTGGGAAGTTACATTCCCATTAGAACAGCCCTGAAATCAGAGGTGAAATGCAGTTGCTGCTTCCTGGATGGAATGCAGCTGGCATGGAAAATCTGTTCCTGGATGATAAAGAACACAGCAGAGTGGAATCCCTGCAGGAATGGGAACTCCACGGGACCAGGAGCTGACAGAACACACAGCAGCCAAGAGAGGAGAAGCTGTTTTACTGCTGAAGCAGCAGCTGGGATGAAATCCCTCTCCTCAGGTGAACTTTTAACTTAATTGTAAGATTAACTCACACATCCACCCCAATGTTATGTCCGGGAATAACTGGATGTGGCACTCAAATGTTTGGAGGTCTTTTCCAACCTTAATAATGTTGTGATTCTTCCCACTTGTCTGGATATTGACTTAATTATATTCAGGACAGACTGGCTGGGCACAAAATTCCCAGATTTCCCGGGGTGCTGACAGACAAATCAAACCCAAGGGATTGAGGAAAACCCCCTTCCACGTGTTTAAAAAACCCCAAAAAGTAGAAAACATTCCCTGCTCACTGTGCCTGCCAAGGGCATTCCCAGTTCCTGTTGGTGTCACACACAGGAAACGATTCAGGATCACCAATGTTTGCAATCCATGCCCAAAATTTCCACATTAAAATCCACATTAAAAGCACTGTTGGTTGGGCACATGGAAAATGCCTCGTCCTGAACAGCCACAAAAGAATATCCAGGGAAAAACACTGGAAAAAAGGCTGGTGTGGATATTATTTGTAATATTGGGTGGGAAAATATTTATAAAGAAAGAGACAAAGAGGGGGCAGACAAAAAAATGTCTAAAAGGAGCTGTTTGCATTTAAACTAGGTTTGGNGAGGTCTTTTCCAACCTTAATAATGTTGTGATTCTTCCCACTTGTCTGGATATTGACTTAATTATATTCAGGACAGACTGGCTGGGCACAAAATTCCCAGATTTCCCGGGGTGCTGACAGACAAATCAAACCCAAGGGATTGAGGAAAACCCCCTTCCACGTGTTTAAAAAACCCCAAAAAGTAGAAAACATTCCCTGCTCACTGTGCCTGCCAAGGGCATTCCCAGTTCCTGTTGGTGTCACACACAGGAAACGATTCAGGATCACCAATGTTTGCAATCCATGCCCAAAATTTCCACATTAAAATCGACATGAAAAGCACTGTTGGTTGGGCACATGGAAAATGCCTCGTCCTGAACAGCCACAAAAGAATATCCAGGGAAAAACACTGGAAAAAAGGCTAGTGTGGATATTATTTATAATATTGGGTGGGAAAATATTTATAAAGAAAGAGACAAAGAGGGGGCAGACAAAAAAATGTCTAAAAGGAGCTGTTTGCATTTAAACTAGGTTTGGCCAGAACACCAGAAACTTTTATTCTTCCTATTAAAAGAAGCAGCTTTATCAAGTATTTCCCAAGAAATGGTAATATAGGACAGAAAATGCAGATAAAAATACCTGTATTCATTGGTGTAGTCAAAATCTTGTTTGTTGTGAGTTGGTTTTAGGAAGTTGCATTCAATAATCCCAACAACACCCACGCCCATGTTGTTTGCCTGCAAGGAATTCAAGTTTATCAGGAAAACCAACACAAAATCCATGCCAACACTGCAAGAGTTTGCTGGAGGTAATTATTAACTGTATCTACATTGGGTAAAAAGGATTTTCTGGCTTCTGTCTCCTCTCCAAGGAGAGAATCTTGATGTAAATCCCTTAAATAACAAATCCTCTGTTGCACTCCTCTTTTTGTCCTGGAAGATATGCTCAGATTCATATTTTTGTATCAAACTGCCTCAAAAGCAAACAATTTAATTCAATTTCCAACTGCTGCATACAGCAAAAAAGGTGGTTTTATAAAGTCTATATCAATACCTTGCTTTCCATCCATATTCTTTTTTAAAATCAGTGTTTGAATGAAACTTGTCAAGATGTTAAAATATTTTGAAGCCTCAATTTCTTACCTTTAACTGGCAGCCAACTCTTTCATAAGCTTTGATGAGTCTGTTTTTGTGGTACATCATTATTCCATAATGATCTTTGTTTCTGCAGTTAAATCCAAAGGTAATTCTGACTGTTTTGGCCTTTGAGTAGATATTAAGGAAAAAACAGAGTGAATCTCTCATGGAGCACAAAAAATAAGAGTTACTCTGAGCAGGTCTTGGAGCTTTCTTTTCTTATATTGAGATAATTCCTTCAGTATGACTTAAAAACCAAAAAAAGGCCCCCCCAAAATAACCCAGAATTCATCAATATAACTGCAACAGAATCAGGTCACAGGATTCAGTTCTGCAATGGAAATATTAAAGGATACACTGAGAAATTTGGGTCTGTAAATATCCTTCTCAATGAAGGCCAAACTTTTGGAAACCAGCTGTGTTTTCACTTTCTGTCCTCTCAGGATGATCTGCATGGTTGGCTTCAGGTACAAAATACTGCAATAAGCCTGTAAAACACACATTATTAAAAATCAAACATTTACACCCTTTCAGCTTCCAAAAATAAACCCAATTTTAAAACTCCAGCACGTACTCTTAGGGAATAATCACTTTCTGGAACAATCTGGTCCAGCCTCTCCTGTTTTTTGTAGCCTCTTTTGCCTGTTTCATCCAAATCTTCTGGAATTCTGATGTCGTATTTATCCTTGTCAAAGTCAAATTCTGGTTTGTCGTTTTTATCTCTGAGAATGAAGATGGGAAAATGTATTAATTATAGGGGAAAAAAAAGCAATTATAAGAGGAGGTGTTGTGGTGGAGCCAGGAAAGAAGAAAAAAAAAAAAGGGGAATTCCTCAGAGATTTGCTAAAATACATATTTGAGTCCAGCTTCCCATTTTTTTTTAACTGCACAAAGCTTGTTCTGGTTATTCCACACACAAAGAACCCCTAAATCCTTCTGTGTTTGCATACACTGAAAGAAAATGTGAAATTAATGAGAGATAAGAGACTGGATATATCTTACTTTCTAAGATTCCAAATGATAATCCTGGTGCCTTTCTTCCCCATGATGGCATCCAGCTCAGCCAGTAATTTCTCCTCAGAAGAGAACAAGGAATGTGTCAGGATGGCCTTGAGGCTGTTCTTGGATTCTGCAAGATCACTGATCTGCCGTGGGCTCTGTGTTAAGGAAAGGGACTTGGAATGGAGTAAAGATTTCAGAAAATGAGGAAATTTCTGGACTCAGTTCCCAGCTTCTCATTCAAACTTAAAGGTTTTAACCAATTACAGTATCTCCCAGAATTTTCTGGCTTATGTCTCCTCTCCAAGGAGANGGACTTGACACTTGGACTTATTAAACCTCATCCTACTGAACTCTGCCCACCCACCCAGCCATCCACGTTTCACAGGGATTGCAAGGATATGTTGGTTGGTGAAGGTGACGATGGGCACCATGACGTGCTCTGCTTTGGTGACCTCCAGGAAGGTCTGGGACAGCATGCCCACGCTCATGGTGTCCCCGTTCTTGGTGAAGACGATGGCGTCCTTGCCCAGGCGCATGGAGCCCGACTTGAAGCCGTTCCCGTAGAGCCCCACCGGGACGCGCCCGTTCATCACCGACTTCTCGCTGAAGCCAAAACTGCAACGTGGNTGTTAAGGAAAGGGACTTGGAATGGAGTAAAGATTTCAGAAAATGAGGAAATTTCTGGACTCAGTTCCCAGCTTCTCATTCAAACTTAAAGGTTTTAACCAATTACAGTATCTCCCAGAATTTTCTGGCTTATGTCTCCTCTCCAAGGAGAGAATCTTGCCATAAACATCCATAAAAGCAGCCAAGGATTTCCTTCAGGTGACGTTATCCCCCAAATTTGAGATGTACCCACAGAATCACAGGGTTGGAAGAGACCTCCAAGATCATCGTGTCCAACCCAGCCCCAACACCTCAACTAAACCACCAAGTGCCACGTCCAGTTTTTATTTAAACACATCCAGGGATGGTGACTCCACCACCTCCCTGGCTCCAGTCCTTCATCACCCTTTCTGTAAAAAACTCTTTCCTAATATCCAACCTATATTTCCCTTAGTGCAGCTTGAGGCTGTGTCCTCTTGTTCTGTCAGCTGCTGCCTG
>VXBB01003087.1:0-17951 GCA_013399915.1 Illadopsis cleaveri | reverse complement strand
CTTCCTGCTCTTGCTTCCCTCTCTTGATTCCCAGCGTCTCTGGCTGTGGACCCCCAAGGAATAAACATCTGTTAAACCCATACCGGAGTCTACCCTTTCTTCCAAGGCCTCAGACCATGCTGCTAGGCTGAGATCAGGGCAAACCCACAGAACATTCGTTGCGTCCTGTCCCAAAGCACAGCTAGCCAAGAAAGCATCTCAGGGATGGACATAGGATATATTTGAGGCTCAAAACCTGATAGATACTGTACTGCAGTGCCCACTTCAGTAGTGCCAGTTCAATTTATTTCATTGTTATTTTCATTGCAAATGTGCGTCAAGAAACATAATGATCTCAGCATGTAAATTATATGAGGACATACAAACTAAAGGGATTTGTAATCCATTGTTAATGTCAGATGCTTTCAGTTTGCCTAAATACATTAAAAATCATATTATGGATATTTTGCAAACACTAACATTAGCATATATTAATGCATGCTTCTTTTTTTTCTTCATTCCATTTCAGATTAATATCCATTACCATTATCAGTGTTTTATCTCTTTTGTGCTGGAAATTGAATTCTGCATTAGAGAAGGTGGATAATGTTTAATAAGAAGATGAGAAATCTGAAATAGAAAAGTTTGGGTTTTTTCTGTTTAAGATTGTTTTCATGCTCAAATGATATTTTCTGCTCATTTTCACTATTTGCAATAGTGTCTGGGAAAATACCGGGGTGAATAATTGGCTTTTTCTAAACAAAAGTTCCATATTTAATTCAGAAGCTTTCTTTAAATGCACATGGTACAATTAAAAAAGTATGTGTTTATGTATTTATTTAAAATATATAAAACACAAGGAAATAAATGATCTTTCTGTTCACTTCAGTGGACTAGGTCTTACTCTGCTTTCAGTTGTCAATGTGCTCTGTATTATGAGGAATCAATATTCTGTTTCCATGTCAAGCAAAATTCTGTATTTTGCCATTAAACATTTTTTTATCTCGAAGTTTACATATATAACTGTGATTTAGCAGGTGCTGTCATAAAGCTGATGCCCTTTAAGAGGTAAGAAATTGCAGGAAAGTACTTGCAATATTTTGAAATGTTTCTGTGTTTCAAGTATTCTGAGGTTTTGAGGGTTTTGATTTGGAGTTTTCTCTGTGTATGTGAGCCTGTTTTATTTTTAAACCCACTCATGGAATAAGGACCAAATTAAAAACAGGAAAATGTAAGAATTTATATTTAGTTATTTAATTAATTTTTTTGAATGGTCCATAAAACATTAGTCAAGGAACTGGCAGAAAGATAAGGTTTTATTTTCCATGCATGAGTAAACCTTACAATGAATCAAGCAACTGTCTTTAAAGTCTAAAGCAGTGTTTACAAATAATGATCTATTAATATGTGGTTAGAAACACATACAACTTTCTATCTTGATCAGTAAAACCTTACTCAGTAAAAATCAAGCAACAGTCTTTATAAGCCTCTTTCTTCCTGAACTTTCATCTTCTTCTCTTGGGGTTTATTAAAGAAGGTGAATATCACTAGAAGATACATTTTTTCATTGGAATCTTCAAAAATCTCCATTTTGAGATACCTATCTAGACTCAGTGGATGAGACAACTTTTCCCTTGATGACTATTTACTACACCCCAGACATGATGAGAAAAAATTCCCTTAGAAATGAACTACTTTGTGGAACTGCCGTAGCATGGGAGGTAAGTTCAGAAATGTGCAGAAAGATTCTTTGGATCTAAATATAATAGTAAATCAAAATTAGAGATTTAAGCCACAATAACAAACAGTGTAGAAAAATGGAAGAATAAGATGTGGGAACTTTTTTCCAGGTCTTCTCTAAGATAAAGTAATGCTGTGGTTCATGTCATGGCATTGACATGACTCTTTACAGACCAGTCTACCATCTTCTTGCAAAAACTTTCAAGAAATTCTCAGGGTAGCTAGTATTGAAAAGTTTTCAGTTTGGTATCTCCCTGCAGACAAACTTTGGTGAACATCTGTGTTTGTGTGCACATAGTGAAAGGAAATTCCAATATTTTCACACATTACATTTTTTCACAGAAATCTGAGATCAAGCAATCAAGAACTTTATCATAGAGCACAAAGTATCACACTAGGCAGCAATGCTAATGTATGTATTTTCCAGTTTCTCAATGCTTTAATATGATGTACAAATTTAAAGCAGAAAGCAGAGGCCAAACACGTTACAAATACCACAAACTCTGTAGTTCTAGTTTCCACATGGTGTAACACAAACTAACCTATATGAAAACCATTTAATGATAGAAATTGGTACTGGAACACTGTATTTTAAAGTATATTCCTTCATTTGTCCCTCTAATAAAGAAAATTCTTTTAATTTGAACATTCTGAGGTTGCCAGCTTGCCATAAGAACTGAACACCCACCAAGCTAATATCACATACAACCTGAGTTTATCAGAGCAACAACTAACAAACCTGTTCGTTGGAGCTAGCACAGTCACCACCATCTCTTCCTCCACCATCCCAAAAGGAACATCAAAATTCATATGCATCCTTCCAGTGCAATTTCTGTGCCCAATGCTACACTGAAACTATGCAGGTGAAGCAAAGCAATCACTTTGTGTCAAAATGAATTCGTTTGGTCAGCTAAGACTGGGAGAAAATTTTCAACAAAATGTCTATTTCCTGATCTATTAGTTCTGATGCTCATGAGAGCAGTACGAAAAAAAGCTGCAAAGGAAAATCCTTCAATTAAAATTATAACTGTTACTTAAGTTTATGTACCTAATTGTGATACTGCTTTTCAGAATATTACAGTCTCTTTTCTTTCCTGGTTCATTACTTGTTATTTTTAACTAGTTAACTAGCTTGTCCTTGCAAATAATTAAATATAATTGTTTTACTTAAATTTGTTGTTTCAAAATCTTAATTTTTTTTTTAAAATTTGCCGCTATTTTGTTAAGGATCAGGAAATAACTTATTTTAACTTATTTTTAAGACTTTTGTTTCCAGCTACTTAATCTGATATGCTTTCTTCTAAAATTCTTACCTGACATATATATATTATGTAGAGTTTACAGTACTGGAAGTTATTTTGTACCTCTAAATTTTGCATTCAAAACAGGGAGAGAGAACAAGAAATATCTGTTGGACCCTAGCCAGTATACAATTTGTCAGAGTACTCTTGTAATATGAAAAAAGGTACTCAAGTGCCTATTCTCAATTCAGAAATAGTTTCAATTTAGGTCTCTCAGGATTTAAATATTTGAACCCAGAAATAAATTTCTAACTGTATTTACATAATTTGTCTTTGTAATACTTTGAAGAGTTTAATAGAAGCCTAGTGTAGAACAGGAAGAGATAACAAAAATAAAAAAATTCTTTCTTTGTTAAATTACTATCTGAGTCAATATTTTTTTTTCCCTCACACAGCTGCTGGCCCTGGGAGCTGTTCAAAACCTGTGGGTAGAAATGAACTGTGACAATTCCCTGTGCCAGAAGTTTTAACTCATAGCAGCAGTAGCCTCCACAAGACCCAGAAACTGGTGGGATGGATTGGATGTGAGAGGAGACTCATCTGAAGATTGCCTATTCTCACCTTACTGCATTACATTGTTTTGGGATAATGCATACTTAAAAGTTCTTCTGGTTGCTAGTTCAGAAGCTTAGAAGATGGAGAAATTTTGTTGCTTTTCTCCACAGCACACACTCTTTCCACAGCTCTTTCATTTCTCAACTTTCCATGGATTGAACAGTAACCCTCCAGACCCAATGTCCATCCTCAGTAGATAGTTTTATTTATTATCCTAATTTGCGTGTCCTTCCAGATACTCTCATAATCTTAACCCTTATATTTATTCAGCCATAATTCTTTTAAGAAAAATATCACAGAATTCAGGGCCTGGATTAGCTGTATATCCTCTGCCTGATTCATGGTGTATTATAGGCTGAGCAGACTTTATCAAGTTTATCTTAATGCATTGAAGGAATTATTCTTGAGGTTGAATTTATGTTATCCATTTCTATTGATGCCAAGAAGATTTTTTGCTTTTTCTTTTATATACCTTTTATATAACTTTTATGCATCTTCAGTATTCTTAGCATGCATGCTTGTAATGCCTTAATCTGATAATTTATCATGGTCCTAGTATTCTGTTAGGCCAGGAGACCAAACATTCTAAAGACCTCGTAGTAGGAGGCTGGAAAGCCCCATGGCATCTTGAGAAATCAAGGTCTGCTCTAGAACATGCCCTATAAACTAGAGATTTGGCCCATCCAGGGGGGAATTCCACAGGTGGGGAAATATCATGCCATTCATCCAGGTCTCCAATTGAGGCACCTTTGTTAGATTTGCTAATTTGGTAGGTCTATAAATTGTACACGTGATCTATCCTGTGTGTGCGTTGCGTCCCATTCCACCATGGTGAAGTGGTGCACCATAAGGATCCTTACTAAAATACCGAGGTAAAAACCACTTATCCCTTAACCATGTCTGGCTCTCAATTTCTTAAAACCAGGAAAAGGCATCACTATCATGTGGGGAAAAGTTTTTTTCCCATTGTACCACTTTTTTTATTGATGAGTTATATGGAGGTTAAACGTAACCAAAAGGAGGAGAAAAACCCCCACTCAATTAATGAAGTTTGTCTTGGAGTAAAGTACATTCCAAACTGACTAGTTTTAAAGATGTTGACTTTTTTTTCCCTGTGTGAACTTTTTCTCCTGGATAGATTTTCCACAGTGCAACTCATTATTGTCCACTGAGAGCACTAACTGTGTTTTAGAATAACTAGACTGTTAAGAAATATTCTCCAGAATGAGCCAGGGGAAAAAACTAACCAAACAAAAACCACTGATAAGTCTGCAGCAGTACAAAACCAGGACACAAAAATATATCCCCCCCCAAAAAAGTTAAATGTTTTTCAACCTTTATGGCAACATTTACCTAGAACATGCATTCTTTGGTTAGCTTTTAAGAAAAAATATAAGATTTTCCTGAAAATATTTAAATTTATCCTCAGACAATGTTTTTTCCACTGGCTTAGCATAAACAAAATATGTATTTTTATCTGCTGCAAATGAATAGTCTGCCTCTTTCTCTTCTTCCACTAAAAATTTCTTCCACTAAAATTTTCTTCACAAATGAATAGACTGGTGGCAACACAGGAACTGATTCCTTCAATTGCTCTTTGATACAAATATTTATCCCTAGGACAACCTATGGTGTAATCTGCTGATTCAGCAGAGCATGTAGGGTTAACTAAATGTTTTTGCTTCAGTACATTTATATTTATTAAACCTTCACTTATTGCGGTGAGCCATTTTTGATTAATGTTGCTATTTCTGTTTGATGGCTTGGCCGCAAGGTTCTCACAATTTTATGAAATATATTACTGTTAAAGTTTGTTTGATCGATAAACTTCCAAATCAGATAGTTATGATGATTTACAATTAACTTTGATTTTGGACTTTTAAATATAGTTGAGCTGGTCTTTGTAATGGGTGCTTAAATCTGTAAATTTACTGTCACTTATTTTCTGAATATTGACTTGTTCATTATATTTTGGTAGAAATTAGGAACACTGAGTATACTACCAGGAAAAAGATACAGTGGCCAGTCAGTTTCATTTTTTGGGAAACTTAGTTAATATTTGTGCTGTACTTTGTACAGAGAAGCATTACATATTGCACTTGCAAATTCTTAAGATGAATTAAATCCTTGTGATGTACTGGTGATATGTGAATTCTAATGCATATTTCTGGAGAAAGCAAATAACAGATGTAGTTCCAGGAAATGATAGATAAACAATGTACTTATCATATATATGAGAAACTTCTTTCAAAATTTCAAAGTGACTGCAAGGTAGGAGGTCAGGAGCTAATGGCTGTGCTGAGCTCTATTAATCAGCTCCGAGAGTGAGGTTAGCTAAATAATGGAGTTTGTCAAACACACCTGTAAATATGATAATTTTAAGAAAGCTCATCAATATGTTAGCAGAAGTATCTCAATTGCTTTCACTCTTTCTGATTCTCTAACTGTATCATCAGCAGAAGCTATATGAAGTCTCCTTGCAAAGGTGTTTGAAGTCTAGGTCAGCAGCATTCCAGCTGCAAATTGACAACCTGCAGAGCTAAAAATTCATTAATTTCCAGAAAGAAAAGATCATCTAATCTTTAATTTAAAAAAAATAAAGAAACTACTACTACTCCTTGTGGAAGTAAATGATTTTTTAATGGCAATTAAAAATAGGTCAAAATTGATTGAAAAAAAAACCCAAAGCAAAACAAAAACATAATATCTTAAGACTCAAATGAACTGTGCCAATTTACTTCGACAGGTCCCAGAGAACATGCGAGATGTGTGGTACACACATATGGTTGGTCAGTATAAACTATCAGAGATATCTTAGAAATCTGTGGAAACAAACTGATAGTGACTATGAATGTCATTTAGTCAAAATCTAAGATAACAGACATAATTTCTTCCCTCTTCCCTTCCCTCCAAAACTAAAATCCTAGCCACCTTTTTTTAGTTTCTTTGAAAATAAGTTATTAAAAAAAGGAGCTGATAACAAATTGAAATTATAATAAAGAAGAACAAAAAGGATTTGGGCAGGATCTTAGGAATCTGAACTATGAAAAAAATCAATGTATACATATATTTTCCCAGATGATTTTAATTTTTGCATGCAATCCATGGTCTTCTGTGCCTTTCACATCCTTTCTCTCAGCCTATGTGACTGGTAACATTGTCCTAACTTGGTTCTTACTGTCTGCTTTAATGGTTTCCTGTGTCAGTCAAGCAACTTCTAAGGTATCACCAGAGCAATGTTGATGTCCTGCATAACCAGTTGGAACTTTTTGTTGTTGTTGTTAGTTTATTGATTTTGGGGTGTATTTTTTCTCTTTTTTTTTCCAGTTTGGTGAGAGTTTGCTAGTGTTGGTCAAAGAAAATATAACCAACATTGGCATGGTTCCCTTCTTTTAAGAGAGTCAGAGACTCTTGTATTCTGTGGTGTCCACGCTCCTAAAGGGAAGAATGCTTCTGGCTGGTGAATCTATTAGCAGACTAATGAACACATTTATGTTAATCACATGTATTGCCAAGGGTTGACTAATGTATTGATTTCCCTTAGTTGAACTACTTATTTTTTCACTTATCTCTCTTACCTACTCTCTTTCCCAGCTTGTTACATTGTTGTCCATGCTGAGTCTCACCTAATTCAGAGGCTCCTTGGGAGTCAATGAGGTTACTGGTAAGGAGGGGGAATACTCAGTGTGGGTATCTGCTTTGCACCACAACTTCAGGTGAATTTTTGGTCTCCATTTCTGGCTTATCAAGTCTCTTTAAGTACTGTATGTCTCATTTCTAGGTGATTCCTACAGAGTGGTAATATGCCAGGGGGGTTGCACAGTTATGTTGTACCGCACAGGAAACTGATGTAAAATAGCACAAGAAAACACTCTGGAGTTGCTCCTGGCCTCCTAGTTCAGGGAAATGCTGTCTGGGTCTATGCTGTAAGACATAAATCCTCTGAAGTAGGTCCCAAATTCCCGATGCCATAAAAAGATAGAATTAATTCCTTAGTGTCTCTTATTTCTTTGTCAGGAGCTTCAGATGCATGTGCAGATAGGAAAGAAGGATGCTCTAAGGAAAGACTCATTGAAGGGATTAGTCAGAGTGATCTGGGAAAGCAACTGACTTTTAAGAAAACTGTGAGCACTACTTCTTGCCAGAGGAGATTATTCTTTCAAGAGATTTTTGTGACACCAGTATTTTGCCAAGAAAACTCATACATGTTGAGTAATGTGCAGCTGCTCCAGTTTTATTTACAGTTATGACACCCAAAGCCACCAATGTAGTGCATTTAAAAATATTACCCTGAATTAGACATGTGTCTATGAGTATTTGCATCTTATAAGCACTTGTAACCATTATATAGGATAATTAAGTAGCATTCCAATTAGACAACCTTAATGAAGTGTTTCAGAGACGTTCATCCTCATTTTCTCTGGCATTTCAGAAGCACAAGCAAAAGTCACTTGCACAATATTGTGTAGTATAAGCTGGCTATTGTAAGTATATTTTGTTGTGAATTTGTATTTGTGTATCAATACATAAACCTTATCAAGACTAAGAAGTAAATCAATACTCCACTGTTGTATTACTTGTCTAAGGTTATGCTTTACGGGATAGATTTAGTATTTTGAAACAGGCCAAAGAGAAAAAGCTCAGGTAGCTGAAGATTACTATTCAGTTGGGGCTTTGATATTTCTGTTTTACCAGTGAGGAGCACACCTGCTGATCACTCAACAGCTGAGACATTACAACATGCTTACTATTCTTTAATTATTAAGGGTTAATAATAAAATGGTAATTTCCGATACAATGCAAATAGAAGCTACTGCCAAGCTGGAGTAGGATAATAACAAACCAGACATAGAAAACACAGGTTGTGTTCTTGATTCTCTTATTTCTTGGGATGGTTGACAGGGAGACATGTGACAATTGGTTTGAGTGATTTTTTTGAGTGAGCAGGCTATTATTTTTCTTAGGGCACCAGGAAGGGTGATTTCTCTTGTAACTGCAGGGCAGGTTTTGTGGACATTCATGACCCAAACCATAATAAGACTCACTAAAGGGCATTGGTGGAGTGAATAGGGGCCTTTATTTTCTAAATTGCACTGGATTACAGATGACTGGATTAGAAACTTTTTTTCTGATGTGGTACTTGCAGAAGATGTACTTAGTTGCTGTGCAATGCATGAAGTGGAAAGACAGATTTGTTTTTTAGTATGTGACACTGAAAGTGATTACATCAGCCTCAACAGCTGTGAATTGCTAAATTGTGAATTGCTTTTCCTAAAGGAGAAGGCAATACAAACCATACTGTTTCTGTATTTTCTATGAGGAAGAAAGTCAAAGAGTCAAGATTGAAGAACTATGGCAGAGGACAGTAGAGTGTCATTGCTATTAACATGTTTCATTAATTTCTTTCTCTACCAATGTATAATATTATTAAACATGTTTTCATAAAAGAGTATTTTAAGGTCTAGCAATTTCTCATTGTTTTTCGAGTAGTTTTAAATCCACTAGTTAAATTCTAATTATACAAGATACTATTTATGGCTCCTGTTTTTCAGAACGTCTTTCTTTACCTTGCTAATTTTATTTTCAGTCTGGTCAAGCAATGTAACACTTATTAAGATATTAAAAACATAGCATTGAAGCTGTAAATAAGTCATTGCCTCCAAAACAAAAGAACACAGATGAAAACAATGTGATAGAGCTCACTGTCAAAATAAATTATGCCTTGGGAAAAAAAGTAATTTGCACAATTAGGTGATACAATAGAGTGTTCCATAATTAGGTGCAATACAAGTGTAACCATCCTTAATATCAGTAGTATGCAAGCCTTTCAGACTTCATTAAAGAGTTCCATTGGAACATGTGAATAATAGGATTAATATAGCCATGGGCACTGCTGGGTCAGCTGGCAATAGATCAATCCACAACGTAGAGCATATTAAAAGGATTATAGATTAGCAATTAGATGGCTTTTTCATGAGCAAGAAATAGTTCCTCAAGCTTTGCCAAAGGTTAACAGAGATAGGATGTCGATTTTTCCAGTTTATAATCCAGTAAGAGCTGTAAGGTAAGGGAAGTTACGGAATTTTCAGGATGGTAAGAATGATATGAGCAAAACATAGCAAACCTTTTGGGATCAGTGGCTTGGCTTCTCAGAGGACCTGTTCTTACATGAAATGTAGAATATGAATATATACTGTTAATAACTACATCTCTAAAAAAAAAGACTTCAAGTGAACTGTCTGAGAGATAAGAGGCACTTTCAAAGCTCTTTCTATAGCATTCTGTTTGAAAACTTTTGTTGCATTTCAGAGAATACATAAATAAGTTCTCTAATTCAAACTCTACAAATCAATGTTGAGCATTACGAAGATTATACAGCACTGGAATTATAGTTTGACACTTACTTTTAGTTTGTCAATAATACAGATATCTAAGAAATTTTTATAGCTTCCTGATGAAATACTGGATGGCAATATTGGTATGTTTTCAACTGCATAAAGAGAATGTAGTATGTAGAATCAATATATATTGATCACACTGGGAGCTGAGTCTCAACATTTCCAAAAATCAGGTCACTTACTTGGATAACTCAGTGTGCTTTTATTTCATATGTCTAACTCTGAAAACATGGGCTTCTGTATAAAGGGAGATATAAATATATTTAAAAAGGTGAAACGGACATTCAAGTGGGAAAAAAATCAAGGATACCTGGAAATAAAAAAAAATTATTAGCAGCCAGTAATTTGTTCAACAAACTCAAACATTTATGTTTGTTCATGAAGAGGTTTTACTCCCTCATTATTCAGCTGCCTTGTTATCTTTCTGCAGAAATTTTGGGACAGAGGCCTGACTGTTAATATTTTGCTGAGTCTATTTCTTATTCTGTAAGAAATGCTGGTGAATTTGTTGGGATTAAATGCAAACATATAGTAATAAATATTGTCTGAATAATGACTCAGCTGAACCACAAAGAGTAAGTTTTAAGAAGATTTTTTTTAACAAGCAGAAATATTTGCAATTTATTGTAAAAAAGAGTAAAGGAATTTACTGAAAACTCTTTTATTTTTAAGAATTAATGGTTTTACAGTTCAAAATATATTTAGATTAATTAAAATACCTCTTAATAAATTAATAAAGTGAGTCACAGCTGCAAAATTTTTCATAAATTGTATGATACAACAGTGTCTTCTCTATAACAGTCCCATAGAGATCTGTGTTGGATGAAAGGTTTAAAACTAACTCTCTCTCCTTTTTCTGTCCAAATCAGCAACTATGTTGGGGTTGTAGCTACATCAGGTACTTTTCTGCATCCTTTACTGGTTTCAAATAACAAGAACTTTCTGGTGGAATCAGTCTCTCTAAGTACCTGAAAAATTATGATGCAAACTCAGTCTCTAATTTTAAATGCCTTTTTATTGTGCCCATTACATGTTATTAGTTCTAGGGTAAATGCATCAATTTTCTATACAGAAAACATTTAAGGGATAGAGGATTACATACAATCTATGTAATTTAATATTTTTTCACCGTATTACTTTCTAATACTTAGGATATACAGTAATATTTTAATCTTACTCAACCTCCATTTTTTCTAATTGCTCTTGGCATTCAAAAAAGCAAAAAAGGCAATATTTTCTATTTTAAAAGTTTGAAGACTGCATTTTTGACTGAAATCTGTATAATTACTACTTTGACTTCAGCTAAACTATAGGAGAAATTTTATAAAGTAGGGATTTCTAATTACAATTCTTTTCAATTTAGTTAAATTGTGACAGCTGCTCTGATTTTGACAGACAAGAAACAAAGTGTTCGCATTGCAATGACAGCAATGTCCATGACACTAATTGCAACTTTTGTTGAAAAGTGTCATGAATACTGTTTCAACTAGGATCCAAACATAAAGCTGGCTCTTCACTCATTTTACTTTGCAACAGAATTCTGGGATATTAACATTATTTTTGTCTTAGTTAAACTAATAATTTTTTGCAGCAACCACAGACAGTGAAATAGGTAGCAGCCATCAGTGATCACTGAAACAGTTCAATCAATTCACTGACTTTATAAAATGTTTGACAGCCACTGCTCTTGAGTGACCCGAATAGTGTTATATGCCTAGTTATTTTCATGTTTAATACAGAAAACTTAAGATGATGTTGCATTTATTTCTAGAACTGAGACATTTGCATTTTTTGTCAGAATCAAAAAGTGACAGATGTTTAAGGTGAAATTTTCATGAGCTCATAGATAATGTTGGAATGTAGAAATAATGTAGAAGTAATGTAAAAGGCCCATTGGTTTTTTCATGTGCTACATGCTTTTAAATTCAATTTAGTTGAGACTTTTTAGAGTGTTTAAACACTGTGAGAGTCTTATTTTCACTTTTTTCCTTGCTTTTCAACCTAGGTTTGAAATTCTAATCCACCATTAAATTGGATGCTTTTATAAACCTCACTGTGATTCCTACTATTCCTTAGGTGCCTACATAGCCCATATAAATATGACCTTCACAGAAAATCCTACCTGAAATATGCTTAAGTCTTCTCCAGAGGAAGGGAACATACCTACCCATTCCCAATATTACTGCTCTGGGGATAACTGACAAATCTCCTTAGAGTCTGAGGAAATTGTCCTATCTTCATAGCGTTTTTGAACATGTATATACTATATGCTTGCAAGAGGAGGATGTTGGGAAACATTAAGGAATTATACAATTGGAGTAGTTGGAATACAATTTATAGAGTATTTTCTCTTTAGGAAGGTTAAAAGTGGGGAAGGGGCAACAAGATTAAGTTTCTTAAAGTGATACAGAGGTAACTTTCAGATAGGATCAATAATGAGTGTCCTTAGGGGTGCTTTGACAGAACTTCCTTTCGTATACCCCAGTACCTGAATTTGGCAAACCTGCCTGTGTCATGAAGTACTCTTCAAAGTCAGCCCCATGTTTTCTACCTTAAAATAATTCCGACATTATGACAGGTCACAGCATTAGCCTTTTTCCTGTACTATATGGCATATAGCCTATGTCCTGACTGAATCAGGTTTTTTTGATTTATGTCTTCTGCAATGAACTCACATTGCCATAGCTGCTTACTGCTTATCTATCAATACATTATATCTCCAGACCTCTGTCTGGTTTCATAATTTTCTTTCTTGTCAGCCCACACAAATGTCTTTTTAATGTCACCTTCTCACTTTGTATGAGGAGTTCAGAGCCATGGAGATGAGCGTGGGAAACTCCCTCTCAGCCTGTTCTGTCTCATAGTAGTTGGCATGAAACCACCTCTCCCCACTCCCTTTTCAACATACGGCTTCTTCCCTGCTGAAACACAGTGGACTAATATTGAATAAAGTCTAAATCCTTACACTCCAGTACCTTAATCCACATCACAGCAGCTAGGTAAGATAAGTTTACAATTATGCAGATATGTATAATTATATGAAGGAAATCCTCCTCCAGTAACTAGCACTTTTCCTTCTCTAGATAGAGATTTCTCACTGAGGCTGGCTATGTTATACTTCCCATTCAGTTGGGAACTTTACCTTATGGGAGTTGCAATGACTAGGCAATCTGTCCTTCTCAGAGTCCTTTTCCATTAACATTTCCTTTAGGAAAGGCTCCCCTTTGTGGCAGTATCCTGCAAATCTCTAGCCTCTGTCAAGGTCTCCTCACCTCCACGTGGCATTGTAAAGTCACTACTCCTAGCACCATATTACTCAAGAAGTTACTTCTGCTCAGGCTGCAGAAATTCATGGTTATGTTAATAAATAAAGAACAGTGATCTCCTCTGAAAACTTGCTCTGTAAGTACGAATAATCCAATTAAATTTCCATTGGGTTTGGATTTAGCAGTTGTATTTTGTGATGCTTACTAAGGTGAAAATGTGTGCTGTAGCCTTTCTACAACTGTGAAGCTTGTAATGGCTCTCAGATAAACCAAATCCCAGTGACCAGCAATAGTTGAACATCAAAAGAGTCCTAAGTCCTCCATCACTATTCATTGATGCTGTCTTTCTCTTCTGTCAGTTATCTTAGAGGCTCTTACCTTCTGTCTAGTGTCAGTGAGATTAACAAATAGATTTAAAAATCTTTACTGAGGGCTCCCAAACCTCTGTAGATGTAGGCACACCTGTATGGAACTCTGCTAAACAGCTCCTTAAGATGTGTGAATTTTCTTGTCATTTGTTAAGGCTTTTTTTCCCCTTAATCTAATTCAATGGGCACCTATTGTTATAGAGTGCTGTTTCCCCTTCATTTATGAACATGCTTATACTCCCACTGTTTATGCTATAGAAAATATAAAATTCAGTGGTAAGCTTGTGGTATACTGAACATTATTGCTAATGTTTATTCTTATGTGCTACACTCTTTTTTTCCTTCATTTGCAGGTGAAAGAGGATATAGTAATATTGATCTATTTGAATGTTGATGTCTATTTTTTATGGTAGTTATAGGGCTGTATGCAGACTCCATATGTCTATAGATAAATCTATTATATGGAAAAACTGTTTTAATTGATAATGATGTCTGACAGTAACTGTATGGAATAGCACAGAAAAACAGATAATTTTTTCTTTATTTATATTAAAACCTTTTTGAAAGTAAGATTATAAGTAGTTTATATGCAATCATGGAGATTCTTCCAGGAAAATGCCAATTCCATAAAAGGTGCTAGAGAACATGATTGCATGTAGATTTAATGATTTTCTTTTCAGGATATAGGAGTTTAAGAAAAGAATGTATTTTGAGGGTATGTACAAACATGGTTTCATATCCATTTCTTGATCAAAAATAATTAGTTGTATAATCATCAAAAAAGAAACTTAGAAATAATTTTCCTAGTGTTTCTACCTAAAATGTATTTCCGAGCATAGCATAACTGTGAAAAATATGTGATTCTGTATTGTGCCCTTTAGTGTTTAACTATTACAGAAGCCTAAAGGGAGTGATATGTAATCTATAACATCTAACTCTAAATTACAATGGTGTAAAATTATCTCAAGCCAGAGACAGCAAGTTTTACATGAGTAGTTCTTAGAAATACACATGGTATTTTTCCTGTTCTAAATGTCTTCCACTTCAAATTACTATGGGAAAACTAAATCAGATTTGTTGAGAACCCAGGGCCTTTTATTGGTTTTGAATATTTTTTACCGAAAATACGTAATGTGCTGTAGAATTTCAGCATCCAGGTAGAAAATGGTACTGTAAGCTCATAAGGGCTATGTCCATCACAGTCTAACTATATCCTTCTTCTCAGAGTGGAAAATTTCATGACCCGTTCAGCTGTTAAAAGGGTAATATTCAAATTCCTGATTTTGCTTAGAAATTGCCTCTGAACAGCCATCCTGGACAGTCTTATTAAAAAAACAAGGTATACAAATTTCTTGATAGATCCTGTTGCAGAATACTGATATAATTGATTTAACCTATTCACCTTTGCTTATAATATATCTCCTTTGGGAATCATTTCAGTTTATTCATAAGCTGAAAAACCTCTACTCTGTCCCATATGCAAAAGACCCAAACCAACAAACACAAACCATATAACAAAAAATGTCACAGTATCACCAGAGGAAGGCTAGTAGAGGCTGTCCTTGTCTCTAAAGGCTCTAACTAAATGTTTCTACTCTTGGTTTTTAGGCTGACTGCAGTGTGCTGTCTGTACGTGTCCACTGTTCCAGTGGAAGGTTGTATTAACTTCATCATATGTTACAATAAAAATAAGCTCCATAAGTGCAAGTAACAAAGGAAAGTAAAGATCTGGGCAGGTAAAAGGCCAAAGAAATAGCAAAGCACTGAATATTGAAAGGAACTGAAAGACCGGAGTGCACATTATTGCTGCAGTATAAAATGTATATGGTGATAGCAGATAATCATAGTTCCTACTTGCTATTCTAATGTAGGACTAAAAAGGAGGGTATTGTATGACTGTTGAGGATATGCCTGGAACAAGACAGAATTTGCAGTAGGGAATTCTCTTTAGCAGTTAGAGACTAAAAAGATGGGCTATTGTGGGAAATTTCCAGCCTGCCTGAGCCACTCTGCAGCTCCTCTGGTGTTCGTGAGGCTGGGAGGGTTTTGAAGAGAGCCGGGCTGCAGATGTGTGTGTGTGTGTGTGTGTGTGTGTGTTTTAGGCATTTTTTGTTGTCATTACAAAGAACTGTGCTTTTCATCCTTCAATCTTACCTGCCTTTGCTTCTCACCTGCTTGCTGGCCTTGTTAATAATCAATCGCCTTTTAGTCACTTAACCTTTGTTTGCCTGCTCCCTGCCTTTTGCTCTTTTGCATGTTGCAGTAGATGGCACGACTCCAGCTGTTTGCTGATTAACAAAGGCACACTGTATGTGCTGCAGCCATTTTCACTTCTTCCTGGAGCCTTTTGCTGTAGCCACTTTAGCTGCTTCTTTGCATATTGATTGAACGGTGCTCGCATTGAGTATTGACTGTCACAGACAATGTTCCTCACTTACCATTACTGCCCTTGTTTCTTTCTCCCTCATCACCATTCCTGTAAATACTGATGTTCATCCATTTTCTCCTGCCCTTATATTTCTCTACCATCTGCCTCTTTGTTTCATTCTCCTACTTGTAAATCAACCACATACAATCATTTCTTTTCTTTTTTGCTATTGCCTTTGAGGAACATTTCTCCTAATCACCAGTATGGCCAATCTCAGGAGTTCAGCATTCAGAAATCATGACTCAACCTCCCACTTATCTGAGATCAGGTTACTGATCCAACACTGAAAAAACCCTTTTTTATTTTCTATTTTTTTCCTCAGAAAATAAATACAAACATCTAACCTTTTAAGGTGTGAAGGATACCTAGGTAGTAATATGAAGGTATTGTTTACAATTCTTGGGAAAATTATGTTGTCTTAATTATAATAATAATAATAAGAAAAATTAAAGCGGTTGCTCTCACCAATTTGCAAGAGCCTGGTATGTGAAGACAAACAGCAGCTAAGATAAAGGCAGGATGAAGGAGAGAAAAATGCACACACTGCCTGAAGTGGCAGGAGGTGATAATGAACTTACCAACTTTATAAACCACTGGTCATTTGATAGAATGCAACCTTGTGAGTGTGATATATGCTTTGGGTAAATTCGTATATCAAAATATATTGTATGTATAACCTGAAAATCATGTTGCAAGTTCTGACGTTCAAAGATTGTAAAAGGCATCTCCAGCTGCCGAAACTCATATCCATCTGTAAAGCTCCTCAAAATACTAGCAGGGCAAACCCACCTTTTGCAACAGAAAAGATGTGGCTGGGTGGAAGATGGCCCGGCCATCAAGGGTGGAACCTCCACTTGTCAGACTATCAACACCTGATACCAATTAAGGTGGAAGAATCCGGAGGTGGAGGGGATTCAACATCTCAAGGCACAATTCCAGGAACCCCATTCAGAAGTCCGACCCTGCCAGAAAATCCTTTTAGAACCAAATAGTAAATGTAGAGGATGGCATGAATATGCCCACTGGACAGAGACACACAATGAACTTGCCCCAGGGCAGAAAAACTGCATAAAAACTGGACCCTGAAACCTGGGGTTTGTGGATGGGGAAGGTCAGCTCACTTGAGACTGTCCTCCTGTCCACCCGACATCAATGTTTCTTGCTTTTATTGTGGCTGTTTCAAATTTTATTTTGGAAATGGGAAAATAAAACTCTTGATATCCAAATTGGTGTGGACCATTTTTACCACGAGCAAGGAAAGAAAAGCTGTTTTAGGAATAAAAAGAAAGCAAAGAAAGACTATCCATCATATCTCTGGCACTCTGGTTATCATATGTTTGCATGTAACATGGAGCTGAAGATCAATGGAGAGAGTGTAACATGAAAGCATGTTGGAAAATGTTAAGACACGGGAAAAATGAACCTTTGATCTTCCCCACATGGGAGGAACAAAGAATCAACATAATTCTCCTGGCAAAGAGAAAGAAATTCTCTCACTTTGCTTTGAGTGAGTGACTGGACTAAATGACCTCCACTGGTCTCTCTCAATCATCATGTCTATGATGCAAATGTATTTTCAGTAAAATTGTAAAATTATGCATTTAAACCTGTTTTCTGTTGATATTATTCTACTTTTTGTTTTGTTGCAGTTGTTTTTTATTTCCATCCTCAAAGGAGGGTTTTGTTATAAATGAAAAGAGAGATCAAAATTATAAAACTACAATTTATTAAAACAATCCCATCACCAAAAAGGAAAAGCCACAATAAAAGAAAAACAACACGGGTGTGGGTGGCAGCGTGACAGTCTCCAAGAGACTGATTCACCCTGTCCACACTGTACTGTCTCTGGAGTCCCGTTTTTATATGGTTTTTCATATCCTCCGGCGAAATGTATTGTAAGTCTTGGAATAGTGTTC
>VXBB01003086.1:20860-31744 GCA_013399915.1 Illadopsis cleaveri | reverse complement strand
TTAACTCCACTCCCCAAGATGCTTTTGGAGCCACAGGGGCCGGGGGAGGCTTTAAGAGACACGTTTGGCCAAGTCCTGGCTGACACATTTCAGGGTGGCCCCATGGCAGGGGGACAGAGCGAGGCCACCCCCGAGCCCCCCTGGCAGAGCAGCCCTGCCTGAATAATGCATAAAGCACCAGGGATAACAGCTCCATCCCAGCAGCTCCAGCAGCCCCATCCAGGCTCCAGTCCCACCCATTCTTGGGGAGGGCTGATAAAAATCCAGCCACCAGCCTGGAATCCACAGAGCCTGGGCGGGCTGGGGGCAGCCTCAGAGTTCCCAGCAAGCAGGAAAACAGCTATTAGGCTTTTTGAAGCCTTCTGAAGGGAATTAAAAGGGAATTAAGTTGCTCACTTCAGCTTAGTCAGTACAAATAAACCTTCAGCTGTTGGATTAGCAATGCCAGAGCAGGAGTGGTGGCTGCTGGAATTTCTTTCTTTCCATTTTTTCCCCCCCTTTTTTTTTTCTCCTCCCTTTTTAATTTCATTCTTGTCATTCAGGGCAACAGAGTGTCAAGGCATGCTGGATTTTCTCCAAGCAAGCTCTGCCTTTGCAGCCACGGTGCTACTGCTGTCATCCCTCGTGGAACTAAAGGAGGAAGCAAAACCAACCAAACCAAAACCTTAATCCCAATCCACACCATGCCTTTCACCCCCACAAGAGCCCAATGCAGATCTCATTGTTCACATATTGGAGAATACTTGGGAAATGAATGAGCAGTTTGCTCTGAAATCCAAAGCAGGGCTGGCACAAAGGCAGTCAGGGTCACCCATCCTTTCCCTGAATTACTGAATTAATGTGAGGAACACTTTTTCTTCAGGCACACGACAGCCAGCTTGGGCCTCAGTTTCCCCTGCTGCAAAATCCCACTGCTATTTTCTTCAGTGCACGGATGCACAGAATCATTTGGGTTGGAAAAGACCTTTAAAATCAAGTGCAACATGACTGAGTGTCAGCTTGTAACTGCACTTATTTAAATAAATACAGATATATAGATATAGATGGATATATAGATATGGATACAGATATAGATATAGATTTAATCATGGAAGCAGAGAATCATTTAGGTTGGGAAGGACCTTTAAGATCATTGAGTGCAACTGTTAACCCAGCACTGCATGATTGGATATCAGCTTGCAAAACTATTTTATTTCTATTAAAATGTATATAATTATAGAAGCACAGAAAAGTTAAGGCTGGAAAGGACCTTAAAGATCATCGAGTCCAACTGCTAACCCAGCACTGCAGGATTGGGTATCAGCTTGCAAAGCTGTCTCTGTATCTATAAATGCACACGCACACATAAATGTTATTTATAGTGGGGAAAAATGGGAATTTCTGGAATATGATGCAGGACAGACACACTCAGAAGGGGTCACAGCATTGCAGCCTGGAGCTGCATTTCCTGAGTTAAACCCCAGCAGGAGGCAGGACAAACAGCCAGGAAAGTGACTGGTTTGAGGCCAAGGTGGGTGCTGGATCCAGGTGGGATCTGTGAGCCCCAGGGTTTTCCATCATTCCACCCGGACTGGGTGCTTCATTTGGGCTCTCTCCATGTGCAGGACACCAGCTGGGGCCACTTAAGCTGGGATTTGGTGGTTTCCCTGATAGGGGTTTTAAGCAGAGCTTTGAAGCCCAGCAGCGTTGGTAAAGCCCGTGGTGCTGGTCAGGTTCACCCACCTCCTGTCCTCTCCCAGCAGGATCCAGCTGCACCACAGAGCCAAAACCCACACCCAGAACAGTCCTGCTGACACTCAGCTCCCACTCCCTGCTGCTGGATGGGGGTCTGGGGCCTAACTAAGGCTGTGTGGGGTGAAGAGGTGAGTTCTTGGGACAGAGAAATATCAGCCTGCCTGAGGACATGTCCCTGCAGGACAGATCTTCCCAAGGGTGGAGAAAGAGCTCAGGGAGCTTGTGCACACCAGGGTGGCCTTTTATCCCTTCAGGCCTGGGGTCTGGGGTGGTCTTTTGGGGGTCTCAGGGAGACCCCTGGCTGCTATTGCAGAGCAGAGGGAGCTCACCTCGGGGGTTTGCAGGGATGGAGCTGCAGGTTCCATTCCTGCTGTGACACACGGGGAGCCCACACAGCACAGACCCTCCCTGCCTCTGAGTCAGCACGAAACACGGGCACAGCTGAGCAAATACCAGCACCACACGCAGTTACTAATTGGGTAAACCTCATCTTTTGCTGTTTGCAGAGCTCTCTCAGGGAAGGTTCAGCAGCTGGGAGGTTATTCCTCCTCACCCAGCTGCTCTGGGTGCTGCAAGTCCTGTGGGGACCTTGCTGCCCCAGGAACTGAAGGAATTAAGGATCCCCATGACCCTGGCAGGCTCCATCCTGCTGCCCCCAGCATCCCAGGTCTCCCAGACCCTTTCCCAAAGGGCTGCTCCAGCCTCTTCCAGTGCTGCTCCCTGATCATGTCCCTGTTTGCCCAGCGTGTTTTCCCAAGCACCAGCCCACAGGAGAGGTCCAAAGGCAGCTGGAGCAAACACGTTTCAAAGGCTCAGGGAAACATTTACAGCCCTGAGCATTTGCTCTGGATGCAGCACCCAGTACAGGCCCTGCCTGTGCTCTCAGGCACCCTCCTGCTCTTCCCTCTGCCCCCACTCCTTCTCCCTCCTGAGAGCCCCTCATGCCTAAAAAAGATGGACAGTGGGCTGAGAGCTGGATGGACCAGAGAGAAAACCCTATAAAAGGTTCATGTGGCAGGTCAAACCCTATGGCACAGTCTAGACTGGACTCTGGCACTGCCTGAATGCCCCACAGCACCTCAGAGCTGGCAGGGGAAGGTTTTCCTGACTGTGAGGGGACATTGGACAGTGGAAGAGTCAGGAGCAACGCTCAGATGAAGCAGGAAAGGAGGGAGATGCCAAGATTCTCTCTCCAGAAAGGTCTCACACGTGGCACAATGAGGCAGAGATAAGGATGGGCTTAGGTCAGTGCTCCCAGCCCTGATCCTGGGCCCTGGAATCATTTCACAGAATTGTTTAGGCTTCAAAAGACCTCCAAGATCATTGAGTCCAACCTTTGCCTGATCTGCATGCTGCCAGCCAGGCCACACCACCATGTGCCACGTCCAGTTGTTTTTTACACATCTCCAGGGGTGGTGAATCCATTGCCATGGGCAGCCCATTCCAATGCTTGACCACTTTTCCCATGAAAACTTCCCCTCTTCCTCATGATCAACCTGAACCATGGTCCCAATGCTAAACAAAACCATTTGCTGTTAGCACTGAGCTGCTTGAGCTGAGGGCTGAGCTATGGAACCATTTTGCTCTTGCAGAGCCTGGAGATGAGGAGAGGGATCAGGAATTTCAATCCCAGTGTGCCCAAGGAGTGGGCTGGGAGGGGGTGAGGGTGGCAGAGCAAAGGGGAGAGACAGATCCCACTTGGAACACCTTTGCTGCACCAAAAAGTGCTGTGATTGCTGTGAATAACACCCAGGAAAGTGTTAAAATGGGGTTAAAAATCTCCCCCACTGGCAGCCTGGGGCTGGCATCACCCTAGATCAGGGCAGGGACTGACTGGCTGCAGCAGGAGCTTCACCCCAGGGCTTTAACAGAGGGGTTCCCTCCAGGGAGAAGAGCATTCACCCAATGCTGACCTCTTACCAAGTCTTTACACATCTCTTGTTTTCCAAATTTCTGCTTCCTTGAGTGTGAACGACACTCCAGCGTCACACACCTGGGGACAAATCCCAGAGCTGCCACTTTCTGCAGCCCAAGAAGGAGCTGATCCAGCCAGGCTGCAGGCCTTGCCTCACTCCTGCACCCCAGGATAAAACCTTCCTCCAACACTCCCCAAAATCAGTGGGAACTGACCTGCCAAAACACGAGTGAAGGAGCAGCAGTTCCCTCAAAACAAGACTTTGCTGCTGCTCCCAGGATGACAAGCCCCAGTGCCTCTCCTCTGATGCTATTCAGCTTGACAATGTCTTTTCCAATAAATTCTCTGCCTTTCCAGGATTTGTGTTGTCTGTATTTAATACTTAGACTGTTAAAAGGATGTTTCATCCCCCTTTTTCCTCTCCTGCTGCTCACCTCAGGGCAATATCAAGGTCTGTGTGTGCTCCTTCCCCGTGTGGTTCCTCCAGCCAGTTGGGGTCAGCATGGCAGCAGCAGGGCCTTCATGGGGGCTCAGAAGTACCTTGGGTTCCTTCCAGGGTGGCAAGAGACCAAAACTGCTTTGTGTGAGCCCTCTGGGATGGGTGGTGCAGGAAAAAAAGGATAAAACATATCAGGGGAGGGTCCTGCCCCTGTGGGTTCAGCCAGTCCTGGTGACACCCCCTGAGTGGATTTTGCCTTTGCCTTGGCTCTGCGTGCAGGGAAAGCAAAGCCCCAGCTGGCTCTGCCTTCACACACACATTTCCATTGCTGCTGGGGCCACGGAGAGCACCTAAAGCCTCTGGACATCTGGGCATGAGCCTTGTCCCTGCAGAGCCCAGAGCACCCCTGTGCAGGAACAGGATCCCTCCCAGGCTGGAGAAACCCAGCTCAGTAACTCCTGTGACAGCTCCCACGGGCTCTGGCTCGGAGGTTTGCCTGGACAAGATGTGCTGGGACACAGAGTGGACAAAGGGACAGAGGGAGATGGGACAGGGAACAGGCCAGGCAGTGTGGGATCAGCTTGTTCCCCACAGGAGCCTGCTTGGTTTGCAAACACTCCCTCTGTGTTCCCAGCAAATGCACAGGCACGGCTGCAGAGCTGCCTGACAAGTGATGGATTTGGCCCTGGCCTAAAAATGTCAGTTGATGTTCTCCTTCCCCATGACAAACGTGCTGGGGTTTGATGGTAATCAAACTGGGGGCAGAACTCAGGGAAGCTCCAAACGCAGACACAGCAACCAAACGGTCCAATAAAATTTAACCCTTGATCATCCTCTCTTCAGATAGACCATTTGTGGTTTTTTTAAGACAGAGGAAATAGGAATTCCTTCCTTTCAAGCAGCTGCTGTGTGGGCCAGGCCATTGGTGAGGCAGAGGCAGCTCAGAAGGTCTGGGAAGGGTGGACAGGGCTGGAAAACCTGGAGCAAACAGCATCCAACCCCTCTGGAGCACCAGCCTGCTGCCCCAGCCTGGAGTCACCGGGTGAGCCTGGTCCTGCTAATGAAATAATTGAACATGACTGCCTGCCCTACTGGGATCGTGGCCAACACCCATCACAGAAACACCATCCACAAGGAGATTTATTTGTTAATGAGGGAGGGAAAGTAACAGCTCAGTTCTGCTGCCAAACACGGCCCTGGAGCTCGGGGGGGTTTGCAAGGAGTGAACTGGGAGCAGAGGGCGCAGGGAGCAGTCCTGGGGGCTCAGGCTCCTGCTGGGCTGGGGGTGATGGTTTGTTCTGGGCTGATGGAGCACTGAGGGTTTAAAAGAGGCTGAATGGGCAATGTCCCTGCTCCCATCCTCCAGCTCTGATTAATGGGGTTTGCTCCTGCACCTCATTACCTGATCAGAGGGGGAACAGCTCAGCCACTCCTAAGGAAAAACAATGAGCCAGCAGAAAGAGAAAAATGCCTACAATAGACCTTTGCTAATAAAATCCATGACAAGGATAATAAATGAACCTTTCCTCAGCTGTCCCTTCTGTCCCAGAAACCATCCCTTGCTCTAAAGCACCAGTGAATTTTTTCTCTTTTCCAGCACTGAGAAGGTTCAGCTGCCTGGCACTGCAGGATTTTTTTCCAGCTTGGAGCAAAGCATCTCAATCTGATCTCAAGGACCAGATCCTCATAAAGGGTGGAAATCTAGGAGCAGCTGCCACTCCTCACTGGGACACCCAGGCTGAAAATAAACTGTTTTGAGGGATTTAGGTTTTGATATTGTGTTTTAATTCTTCCTGGATGTTATCAAAGTGATAACAGTGAGCTGGGCTCCAGAAGCACATCTCACATCCCTGGGCTGCAGGAGGAAAATCCCTGTGTTCTTACACAAACAAAGTGAAAACCACAAGTTTTGTTTGTATATGTGCAAGATGTTATGTTTCAGTGCCTGAGGACTGGGCAAAACCTGTATTTGCTGCAGGTGGGGCCAGCATCCCAGGGATGTCACTCTTGGGGCTCCTGGGATGGGCACAGACCCCACAGACAGCAAACCCTGAGTCTGCCATGCATTAATCAAGATATTCAGGATATCTCAATGGAAATCAATCAGCTCATCCACCATTTGCAGATGCAGCAAGGGCCAAACACCCACAATAACTGCAGCAAACTCCTCTGGTAGCCCTGGTTCTGTGCCTGAGGTGTTTTGGTTTTCTGAAATTCTTTTCCCAGGGAATTTTCTGTAAACAAGAGAAATGGTTTTGTAACTGTAACTTTGTTTTTCATTCCTTTTCCTAGGAGGGACTTCTTCTTGATGTCCCTCTGCTCTGACCAATGTGAGTGAAGAGGTTTGTCTGTGTGTCACCAATCAAATTGGTCTATGTAGAATAGTATAAAAGGGAGACACATCCCACAAATACAGGAGTCATTTTCAGCATTCTGAAGTCGGAGTCTGTGTCGTTGTGGTGTACAACAGCATCATCCTCTCCCCAGCCCTGGTTTTTCACACGTCCTCTGTTCCCCAAGCACCCTGGGCTTTGTCCCTGTTGGCACTGCAGGGACACCTCCCCCCTGCAGCCCCAGCGTGGCCCAGGCCACAGCACACTGGTCCCCAAACAGGTTTGAGACACCAAACCTTTCCCTTTCCCAGGGCTCAGGCAGCTCCACAAGAATCCATCCGGGTGCTGAGCCTTGTGTCCCCAACTCCCCTCACCCCCCATCACTGCTGACACTGAGACCAAAGGGAAAACCTGCCCAGGACCATTTCCCCCCCCTTATTTTCCACTTTCACATTTCTGCCCAGCCCTCCTCTCTGACAATGCACTCCCACCAAACTGAATTTGGAGGATCAGAGCATTTAAATCCATTTCCACAGGATAGATTTAACTGGACAGGTTTTGCTTTAAACTCAAGTGCCCTCCTGAGGACTCATTACCCAAATCCATCCACTTGCCATTTGTCGCTAATGGGAGGCAAGATGAGTTTTGAATAATTAAAATGTGGCTCCTGTCTGCCTGCTGCTGGACAGAGCACAGGATGTGCTGCTGCTGTGCCCCTGCTCCAGGATCCCAGCCTTGCAACCCTCCTAAACTATGTACCAATCCTGCAACCTCCTGAAATATTTACTGAAGTTCCTCTAAACTATTTAGGAACCCTACAAAATCCCAAACTCTTTACAGAAACACAGAATGTGCCAGTGTTTCACCACCCTGACCATAAATAAATTTCTTCCTTGTATCTAGTCTGAATCAACCCTCTTTTTAGTTTAAAAACACCGTTCCTGTCCCCTCACAAGCCCTACTGAAAAGTCTGAATCCCACAGACTCCCAGCCAGCTCCTGTTTGCAGGACACAAGCAGGGTCCTGGCTGGGACATGAACTCGCAATGTGAATTCTGGGCTTTGCAATGCATCAGGTGCACATCAAAGACCTAAAACAAAAAAAATAATCACAATTTAAAGCTCTTCCACGTTCCAGCCTGGAGCTGCTGGCTCTCAGGAGGGCTGGGCTGCCCAGGCACATCGGATGGCACTCGCTTCCCCTCGCAAGGGCAGGGGGGAAAGTGATGACAAATTCCTCCAGTTAATTAAAAAGCCCCACTTCAACAGCATAGCAGAGCTTTTGAACTAATTTATGAGCATTTATCCATTTTGTCCCAGCACAATCTCTGTGGAAATGTAAAATTCAGCTCCTGCATGATTTTCTCTTTGCATTGACTGGAAGGAGAAAGAACGAATAGATTCTGCTAAATTAATTATCAGCATTGATTTCTTGCCTTTTTTATATTTTTATCCCAAGACAGAGCCCTCAGTAACTTTGAAGAATCTCCAGCACTCAGGCTTGGAAAATTGATCTGGCAGTTTCTGTGAAGCAGCATTTCCAAGCTCCCCTTCCTCAAAATACACTCTAAATGTTAATTTGCATGCTCGAAAGGAACCAGGTGATTTGTCATTATATTCGCCTCCTCTCCCAGTTGTAGCTACTCGTTCCCTTCTTAATTGATTTTCATATTTAGATTCAGTTCTAGGGAAAGTAATTTGGGGACTGAATTGGGGAGAGAATTAATAGCTGACAACAAATGGGAACTTGGATGGGACTTCATTAGGGCCATCCGAGTGCCCAGACTGGGCCTCTCTTCCTCCAGCACTTCCATTTTCGTCATCTATTATAAATCATTATGGTGAAAAATAGCTCCAGACTAGAGAATAGAGACTCCTCGCTGCTTCTGCAAGGCTGAGGCGAAAGCTGCCAGATAAGGGGGAAGAATTTGCAAATGTTCATTGGAATAAAAGGCCTGGAGGGTCCTTCCTGGCTCCATCCGTTGTGGCTGGTGGGAGATCAGGGGTGCAGCCCCAGGGAATCCCTGCAGCCAGACCCAGAGGCCACGGGGACCATCCCCAGCAAGGTGTGGTGTGTGTCCCCAGCCGGGTGTCACCCTGGGATGTGTCCCTGTCTCTGGCTGCAGCCATCAGGAGCTGCTGGGGAGGGGACAGGAGCCCCAGGAGGTGCCAGGATTTCACAGCAGAGGTCCCAAAGACACCCAGGGGAGTGCAGCCACACAAAGCAGCACAGAAATCTCCCTAGATAACGGCACCCCAGGCCTTTTACAGCTGGCACCTGGGACGGTTCTGGCTTCTTTTTATCCACCAAGGTTGGGATTGATAAACGGGAGGTGCAGTTTGTGTTTGGACTTGGATGTTTGTTGTTTCTTATCTATTTACAGACTCACCTGTGAGCTGTGAGCTCTAACTAGCTAGTTAGAGAAATGAGGTTAAGTGGACACCTCTGACTCTGTCCAAGGTTATTTAAGTGCTAATTACCCAATAACGAGGTGACACCTGTATTATTTAGATTTCTGACCCAATAATGACCACCCAAGGCCCACAATGGGACCTTTATCACCCAATTACAGACAACCACCCAAACCCACGAAGAAGAAGGAAGAAGAAGGTGAAGAAGCACCCAGACAACACCCAAAGTCTTTCATTTTGACTCACATGTATTGCTATACACTAAAATATGAAATATAAGCTTTTCACCCTGTGAGATCACACAATACTGTTCAAACCACACACCCACAACCCCAGTGCCATCACTCAATCTCAGAAGCTGTTCCAAGGCCTCAAGTCAAGTGTGGTACTTGTTTAAGGGTCAGCACCTTTTAGCACAGAAAGCCTGAAATGTTCAGCCTCCGGGGCTCCAACAGGCCCCCACAGCCTGCAGCTCCCTTTGCACACACAGGACACAGAGCAGTGCTCGTGGGCCCCCCCTGCTCAGGGACCTCAAGACCAATGGGATGCTTGTGGTGGCCAAATTCCTGTAAACTTTGGCTGGGAGAAGCCAGAAGCCCAAGAGCCCCTGGTGCAGCTGAGCCCTCCTGCCCCTGAGACTGCTCTGAGCATCCCAGGGCAGCTCCACGGGGATGCCACAGCCCAGGAAAGGCTTTGGCAGCCTCACCCAGCCCAGAATTCTCCTTAACATCACTTAATTGACAGCCAGGAGGGTACCAGGCAGGGCAGCAGTGCTCCAGCTGGTGGGAATCAGCAAAACATAAGTTCCCCAGCTCGATCAGCTCAAGGAGCTGCACTTGCACTCACACTTTTAGCACCTGAACTTTTAAAAAACAAAATGCATGCCCAAACCAACCCACGTTTTAAGGAAGAACTGGGTTTTTTCTACCAGTATGTTTCATTTTAGGGTTTCTCCAACCCTCACTGACTGGGGAAAGTTTCATCCTCTCTTCTAAACACAGTTAATTCTCTTATAAATTAACTTACACAGTGTCACAGTACATTACCTCATCTTGGAATATTTTCATTCTGAACTAGCTGTGGCTGACAAATGGAACAATGCATGGATTTTCTCTGGGGGTGTTTTACCCACAATGTAACTTATTAAAATACAGCTGACTGCAGAAGAAATAGCACTTCTTCAGCAGGGCCTGGGTCATCCAGTGAAACCCAGATAATGAAGAATGGTTTACGGCAAAAGTGTTAAATCAGCAGCTCTTGTAGGGACCAGCTCTGAGATTTCCTGTCACCACTGGAAGTTGCCAGGCAAGGTGCCATGGGTCACCAGGAGGATGGCACAAGCCACCTCAAGGAGTGACAGCTTGGCTGAGCCCTGACAGTGACGATGTCCCTGCCCACCTGCTGTGGCCAGGGAGCTGTACCCGCTCTGGTGGCTGCTGGGATTTATTCCAGCGTTTTGCCCCTGGCTGTGAAATGCTGTTTGTTCACAGAAGGGGCCGCGAGGCAGAGCAAGGCGGCTTCACTTCTGTGTGTGTTTGCTTCCTCCCCTGTGCCTGAGCCATCAGCGTGGCCCTGGGGTTTTTCCGTGTTTCCAGACACAGGTTTCCACATTTCCAGGGGCAGATGTGTGCCAGGGACAGCGGTGGCTGCAGCTGAAGGCACCAGGGTGTAGCCCTGGTTCCGTGCCTGAGGTGTTTTGGTTTTCTGAAATTCTTTTCCCAGGGAATTTTCTGTAAACAGGAGAGATGTTGTCCTCACTTTTCTAGCTCGTGAATGTTTGGACATTGCAGTCCTGTTTTCTCACACAGCTCAACATAAACAATGTATATTTTTAGATTGTTTTTAATATTTCTCCTCTGAGAGGAGAATTGATTGATGGTGGTGTTCACCATCCAGGTTGAAGAGGTGGTGACCTAAATGACCAATCTCTTGCCTTTGTACAAACCATATATATGGAGTCGGATTGTTGATAGAAAAAAGAGAGAATGTAGAAGAAGAATGTAGAATAAAGTATCATTAGCTTTCCCTTCAGCTGCTGCTGCCTGCCTCGTT
>VXBB01003086.1:0-13357 GCA_013399915.1 Illadopsis cleaveri | reverse complement strand
AGAGATAGGATTATTCTTCGCAATGATTTTTTTTTTTTTAATTTTAAGTAACAGCACAAACCTACAGGAGATATTTCAGCCTCCCAAACTGCTGACGTTGAAATGTATCCAGGAGACCACACTATGAGTATTTTAAATAGATCAAATAATCCTCGCTTTGCAAAGCCAGATTTTTCTGTCCCAGGCCCCAGGCAGGTGGAGTTCAAGTGAGTTTCGATGGAGCATTAATAGTGTGTTAATGAAGCCTCCCCCGCCGCTGCAATCTTCAAAGGCGCTCTTGTTTTTGAACTGTAATTGTCCACTGAGAAATGACAAAACAAACAGCAATTACTCTGGAAAAGGGATTTTTTTTAAAAAATGATGCCATTAGGACTGGAGCCCATAAAGCAGCATCAGTGATATATACACACGGAACTGCTGCCAGTTGCTGGAGAACTGGAAGCACAGAAGCGCCTTGTTTTCCTGTTTCCCTGTTTTCCTTCTTTCGCCTTTTCTCATTATTAAATTTCTGCAGCGGGAGCGATGCCCAGGGAGGGAGGCAGATGGTGCCACTGCTGCCAGACCCACGAGGAGCTCCCGAAACATCCCCAGCTCGCAATGGGGGCCGGGGCTGCTCCTCTGGCATCCCGGAATTGCATCCCTGGAAATGCCAAATAATTCCCCCTCGCCCAGAGGCCGTTCCAGCATCATCCACCGCAGGATGTGCCCTGAGCCAGCTCCAGTCTCTCCAAACAGGAGATCTCACCCACCCCGGGGGCGTTTTTATTGGCACCATGCACAGAATCCCTTCTCTTTATTAGGATGGCCCCGTCCCTGTTTATGTGCAATCCGTGGGATTCATTCCTTGAGACAACAAACCCCCTCCGCGGGTCTGCTGGGCAGAAAACTGCTGATAACAGCGCACGGGCATTTGTTTTGTGTGGGATTGTTACAGCGAGAACCCCGAGCAGGCAGCAGTGGGCAATTACTGTCGGCTCTGACCTGCAAATGGGGAAAAATTCCCCTTTCCCGGGAAGGAGAACGAGAAGTTATGGACTGGACTCGGTGCTGTGGCAAGGCAAATAATAATAATTCTCTGTGCCTGAAAAGATCGGGGGCTGAAGTGCTCCCTGCCTGCTCTGCCACAGCTCTCCACCTTTATTTTTGGAGGGTTTCCAGTTGAGTGGTTTCCCTTTATCTGAAATACACTATTTTCTTTTTTTTTTTAATTAAAAATTGAGTTTGTTGTTGAGATGTACCCTCCTGTAATTTAAGTAGCTTGTATAAAAACATCAGGCAGCACATGGGTGCTGGCCAGCTCTATAAAGAAGCTCTAAAACCGTGGAAGTTTTAGTGGCTGAAGGGGTGGATCCAGCACCTCCCAGCATCCCTATCCTCCGAAACTGCAGGCAAAATAAATTCCTTCTGCATTAACATTTCCCAGTAATTCAGTTGTTGCAAACCCTAGGAATTTGGGATGAGGAAAAGTGGCAAAGCTCCTTTGCCTTTTTCTGCCTGCGAATAAATTCTAAGTATTATATTAATTTTAAACCCATAAAGAATATGAAAAGTGGGAACAAAGCACTCAGCTCCCTCCTGGCAGACAGTGCTTATCTTGTTTAGGAAATCAGCTTTAAATGAGCGCTCAGATAAGCTAATTTTTTTTCATCTGTGGCTAGCACATTTTAAATGGTTTTATTTAACTAATAAACCCCATTTTTTGATTCTGGTTTTGGGGCATCTTAAATTGAAAACCAGTTTCTCTCCAAATAGACCGTGGCACACGGTGTGAGTCCAAACTTAATAATCATCTCATAAAGAAGAAATGCATCACTCCCTGTATTACAACACAATAAAATACAAACACGAAGAATTGCTGTAAATGTACATTAAGCTACATAATTGCTTAAGTAACCTCCCACATACAAAGTGTTTTCTTCTGTTTAGCAAAACAGAGGAGTTTTTAGAAGAATCAAAGCTGCAGGTCGGTGGTTAACCAATAAAGAATCAAATTATGGGAGTAAATAAAACACACAAATGAGAAACAAGATTAAAAGCTGGTAATTTAAACCAAGCTTTCTGCTTTGCTCGTTGAAATCATCATTAAAAGGGGTGGCTGAAATAAATAATCTCTGGAGTGTTCATCTTTCAGCTCCTTCCACCCCAGGAAAAGGTTGGGAAGGGTGAGAAGCAGCCCTGGCAGGCTGAGGGATGCAGCTGGAAGTGCTGGGACAGTGGCAGGGGACTTCAGGATGGTGCTGAATTCTCATGGATTAAAAAACCGAAATGAAGAGTGCCTAGAATGGATTAAAAAATCCAAATGGCAACAGCCCAAAGCTGACCAGGTCACTCAATCCTCCCCAGTCCCACCAAACACCACATCCTTGGAAAGACCCTTGTCCCACAGCTGTCCCTGGATCCCAGGGTCAAGGAGAGAAAGCTGGGATTTGGGAGAGCCAGGGGCACAGAAAAGCAGCAGACTCATAGTTGATGCTTTATTTTGCTGCTTGTTCAGGCACTGATGGGGGGCCCAGAGCCCTGGAGTGGGGAGGTGGGATCCTGGCCCCCTGCAGCCACTGAATCCACCCCTGACTGAAGCTTTTATGGGCAGGATATGCAAGTTTTGTGGGAAAATTGATGCTGTTTTATACCACAACAACACAGACTCCAACTTCAGAAGGCTGAAAATGACACCTTTATTTTTGGGATGTGTCTCCCTTTTATGCTATTTCACACAGACCAATTGGATTGGTGACACAAAGACAAACCTCTTCACTCACATTGGTCAGACCAGAGGGACATCAAGAAGTCCCTCCTAGGAAAAGAAATTAATAATAAAATTACAGTTACAAAACCACTTCTCCTGTTTACAGAAAATTCACTGAGAAAAAAATTTCAGAAAACCAAAACACCTCAGGCACAAACCAGGGCTACAGGAAAGTGTCAATAGGGATCCTCCCAAGTGGGAATCCCACAGGCAGGATGAGGTGAGAAGGGGCAGCAGTTGTGTGCCAGCCCCACAGCAGTGTCCCAGCTGCAAATCCATCCCTCCTGGAGGGGAGATGGATCCACCTTCCTGCTGCCATCGCTGCCAGGATGCTGTGGGGAGCCCAGGGATGCAGGATCCCCAAATCCCACAGAACCACTCATGCCAAGACCCCCTGGCACCTGGATTTGCCACCACCTGGGGGTTTCCCATAACTGCCAGGCAATGAAAGCTTCATATCCCTCCCCACCAGGGTCCCATGGTCCTTCCCACTGCTCTTGAGGAACAGGAGTCCCTTTGGAGAGGATGAAGAGAAGTCTGAAGAGAGAATTTTGGATTTGAGCAGGAGCTGGGGCAGCCCAGAGGGCATGCAGGGTCATGGTGGGGCACCTCCCCACTGGCTCTGGCAGCATCCAGGGAAGACACTCAGGAAAAAATCCAATTCCTTCCTGGCATCTCTGGTTTTGACTCCCTTCCAGAGCACACCCAGCGCTGCCCAGCAAGCCAGAGCATCTTCCTTTCATATGAAACAGAGAAGCTCAGCAAAATGCAGCAATAATGCGTTGTTTTCTATTGCACTGCTCAGTGAGGAGCCTCTGGGGATGGCAGGGAAGGAAAGGAACCTCAAAATAGTGGCAGACACTCTGTGCAGTTGGAGAAGCTTCCCGGAGCACAGAAATCCCGAAATAGAGCAAACATTCCCCTTCCCTGTTCCAAGGAAAGGGCTCGGCTGAGAGCACTGTGAGGTGCCCTGTGTTGTTGTTTGTTTGGGAATATCTCCCAGCACATGCTGGGAAGAGGCAGGAGGATTCAGAGGGGCAATTCCCATAGTCAGCCAGCTGAGAGACCACAGAGCCTCCTGGGCACATTCAGCTGGGAACTGGGGACACTTCAGCTCCCCCACAGCCACATGAGGCACAGGCTCCTGCCTTGGCATCAACTGCTGCATCTGAACAGGGTTTTGGCAGCTGCTGGGCATGGGGGAGAGGCAATCTCTGAGCAAGTCACCCGGGCCAGAGAGAGGAATCCCAAAAATCCACCATCTCCTTTGGAAGAGGCTCCCACGTTCCAACAGCCAGGCTGGCTCCAAGAGCTGAGCATCTGCTGGGTTAACTTTGGGACACGAGGGCCTCAGAGGTCTCTTCCAACCTTTATGATTCCATGGCTGGTACTGGGCTGCTCCAGACCCTCCCTGCTTGGGGACAGCCAGGTGACAGGGCCACCCATGCCCCCAGCAGTCACTGTGTGCCCAGGGGAGCCAGGGCCAGTCTCAGCCCTGTAGCCCTGGTTCCACGCCTGAGATGTTTTGGTTTTCTGAAATTTTTTTTTCTCAGAGAATTTTCTGTAAACAGGAGAGATGTTTTTGTAGTTGTACTGTGTTATTAATTCCTTTTCCTAGGAGGGACTTCTTCTTGCTGTCCCTCTGCTCTGACCAATGNAATCCCAAAAATCCACCATCTCCTTTGGAAGAGGCTCCCACGTTCCAACAGCCAGGCTGGCTCCAAGAGCTGAGCATCTGCTGGGTTAACTTTGGGACACGAGGGCCTCAGAGGTCTCTTCCAACCTTTATGATTCCATGGCTGGTACTGGGCTGCTCCAGACCCTCCCTGCTTGGGGACAGCCAGGTGACAGGGCCACCCATGCCCCCAGCAGTCACTGTGTGCCCAGGGGAGCCAGGGCCACTCTCAGCCCTGTAGCCCTGGTTCCACGCCTGAGATGTTTTGGTTTTCTGAAATTTTTTTTTCTCAGAGAATTTTCTGTAAACAGGAGAGATGTTTTTGTAGTTGTACTGTGTTATTAATTCCTTTTCCTAGGAGGGACTTCTTCTTGCTGTCCCTCTGCTCTGACCGATGTGATTGAAGAGGTTTGCCTTTGTTTCACCAATCAAATTGGTCTGTGTGAAATATTATAAAAGTGAGAAACATCCCAAAAATAAAGGAGTCATTTTCAGCCTTCTGAATCTTGGAGTCTGTGTCATTGTGGTGTAAAACAGCGTCACAGCCCCATCTGAAGCCCAGTGCCAGTGGGACCACATAGAGCCTGCCCTGTCCCCTCCATCTGTCCCTTGCCATGGTTCCAAAAGGAGACCTGAGCATCTGAGCTTCATCCCTTGTCCCCATCATCCTCCTGCCCCCAGGAAAGGGAGGAGATGCCTCCAGCCAGCACAGGGAAAGGTGCTCAGTAGCCAGGGCTGTGGATGGGATAATGGGAGCATGAGGAGAGTTGTGGGAAGATTGTGGGAACTGAAAAAGCAGAGGAGTTTCACAGTGTTGCAATAAGCTCACATAGATAGAGGTTTGAAACAGAGTTGAACTTTAAGCCTTGAAATATTTGGAGCATAGAAAGTTTCTGAGCTGCAAAAAATATAAAACAAGCAACTCTTGTATGCTGTAAGGTGTACGTGTAGTGTTTAGTGATTGCCTTAAGTAGACACTTGTGAGCTTTTAGCATTAACCTATTGGCTAAAAAACTTTTAAAAGGCCTTGGAACAAAGGGAACTCTGGCTTCTGTTGTTATGGCATGAGTTTTACCATCTTTTATATCCCTGCCTTCACTGAGACTGATAATGAAATAAAAAACTCATAGAACACCTCTCAGCTGCCCCATCCCATTATTAGTTATTAGATCCAACAGAGAGTCCAATTCCTTCTGCTGGAGCAGCCAGGCAGAGATTTGGTGTCTGGGAGGGCTCAGAGGCCCCTTTGCACCTCCCCAGGAGGGAGCAGAGCCCACAGCCAGGTCTTCTCTGCCTGAGGAGCTGCTGCAGCTTTTGGTGCCTGCCTGGCTTGGGCTCTGGCCACATCTCAGCTCAATCACTTCCAAGTTCTTCCCATGGCCTTGTTAAACCAAACTGGGCATCAGCTGAAAGCAGCAGCACCAGCTGTCCCAGGGCCCACATGAGCCTTGTTTCCCGCAGGAGGCACCAGCTCAAGGCTTTCCTCATAGAGCCAAGAACAAGTGCCAAGGCAAAGCACGGCCCTCGTGCTGCCAGGAGGTACAAATTGGCACCTTTCAGGCATCTCCAAAATAACCCAGACTTGTTTGACATAACAAGGTGGTTAAATCAGCCTGAGAAATCCTGCTGCTCGACGCCAACAGGACACGGTGACATAAAACCAGTTTGAAATCTCAATTAGGGGAGGAATGCAGAGGGTTTTGGGGAGGGGGAGACCTGCCTGGGCTTCCCAGAGCTCACTGTGCCGTGCCAGCAGTGCCAGGCTGGGGCAAACAGGGGGTCTGAGTTTACCCTCAGCTCCAAGGGCTGGGAAAACACAAGGATTGCCTGATATACCTGATTCCACCCATTTTCAGCCCCGCAACGTGTTAGGGTGTGTGAGGACACTGCTGCCATGGCTCAGTGACCTGCCACCCACACCCACTGCCCACGTGTTCTGCTGCTGCCACACTCTTGCAGTAGAAGCTGGGGGTGTTAAAAAGCTGCTGTTAACACAGACAGGTTGGGTTCTGTCAGCAAAGAACATTTTGGCAGAGAGTTTTTGCTTCCGCCTCACCAGGCAGGGGGAAAAAAATGCCAGGAAGATGCTGCACAGCCCATGGATCTGGTGGGAAAGGGAGAGGATTTGCCAGGAGGGTGGGAAGCACCCACACAGGGTCCCAGGCTGGAGCAGCTCCACACCACAATGCAGAAGAACATCAGCCAAGCATGAGCACACGGGTGAGAGCTCCAGAATCCAACCTGCTCCCAACACCAGCTGACCCAGGAGCTCCCCAAGGTCCCAGGGGACATCTCAGACCCCCAGCCCTGCACTGCTTGGGGAGACCTTCAGGGACCTGCAGAGCTCACCCAGGCCATCTGCCCCTATCCCCCTGTGCAGACACTTCCAGCAGTTCCTTGCTGACCTTCACAGGGTTGTCTCTGCTTGGCCAGCACTCGTCTCTGATGATTTGGAGCCTCTCTGGTTCCTGCCATGCAAACAGTAAATCTTTGGCCAGCAGTAATTCACAGCCAGGGAGAGCAGGGACTGGAGATACCGAAGGGCTTTGAAATCCAATAGTCCCTAAACACTTTCAGGTGCTGCCTTTGCCTTTCTATCTTCAGGCTTCAGGGACAAATAATTCCTCACAATCTGTGTTCCTGGCTCCTTCCCGGAGAAGGATTTCAGTCAGGTCCAGCACAGCACACGGCCGTTCCTCATAAAATTATGTTCATTCATTTATCTCCATTCTGCCTTTTCAAGTCCTTTCCTTTGCGTGCTGCTTCGGCCAAACTCCCAATTCCCTGAATTTATTATCACTATAAAATGGTTGCCTGCTCCACAGCATGACCTAGACACGCACCCCACTGCGATGCTTTAAATGCCTCCGTCTGTTCCTATGGCAACTGCAAAAGGAGGCAAGCGCTGCAGCCGGCGCCGGGATGGATCCTGCATGGATGCTGACATCCCTTCCCGCCTGCCAGGGGGCCACAGCAACGCTGGGGGATGCTCAGTGCTGGAACAAGCAGGGCAGGAACGCTGGTGTTTTCCTGGCACGGCCCTCGTGCTGCTCACCTCGGAGCAGCTCTGCCACATCCATACGTGGCCAGGAGGATGTGGCAAAGCTCAGCCAGGCTGGAGCTGGGATGGAGATACGGGCACAGGGAGCTGGCAGCCCATGGTGACATCCAGCTGTGGCCCTGCTGGGCTGGGTGTCGCAAGAGGACACGAAAAGAACCACACTCACCCGTCAGGATGTGAGATGAAAAGGAAAAGCGAAGTTTATTTTGGAATCTCAAGTTATATAATTTTTGGGACTTGGTCAAGGATTGGGGGATGAGAGGAACACCCCTCTGACCCCAGTGGTCAACTCAGAAGTCCATCAATTTGTCCTTCCCCCTGGAAAGGAATGTGTTGTTTACAAAACATCACCCTTTGTTTATCTTACAATTCCCGAGAAAACTCCAGTAGAATGAGAAACAATCAGAAGGCTGAAAAATCAGGGTGACAGCTGGGCACTCTGATGTCCTCTCTGTCTGTGCTCCAAGTGGGACACCTCACACAAACCCACTCCCTCCAAAGCAGGCAGCTCAGCCCCAAAAAGCTGCTTCTGCAAATCCTACTGCCTTCAACCTGTTGATAGACACTGAGGCCTTTCCTTTCATTAACTGATGTTATTCTCTTTTAATTCTTTATTAATCAATTCCCACATCAGCCACTCCATCAGTTTGCCCGGGATCGAAGTGGAGCTGACAGGCCTGTAATTATCCAGGTCGTCTCATTTATCCTTTTTAAACATTGGCAGAGATCTCACCTGGGAAATCAGCAGAGCAGCTTCAGTTCTTGCTTTTGACACAGACACGACTTTGTTTTTCCTCCTGTGATGGGTCCCAGCCCTCGAGCTGGGGATCCTGTGGGAGCTGCCAAACCAGCACTGTGCATACTGCCATGGGCACCATCACTGCCTGCTGCAGCATCCCAGCCTTCATTTGAAAAGGGGAAACAGCAGGGGAAGGCTCCCCATCCTCTCTGCAGCACAGGGGCTGGTTCCTCTGCTGCTCACAGAGCACCAGCTGAGCTCCAGGGAAGGCAGCTCTCAGCTTTCACCACGTTACACAGAGCATTTCCTGCTCCGGAAAAGCTCAGGATGTTTTCACCCCATTTTCCAGTTTGAAAAAAAAGCTGTTCAAAAATGAATCAGATTTTAACAAGTGGGGAAAATTGGATTATTTCCTTCTGGAAATAAACCAAGGTGGGGTATAGATTTCCCCACTCTGGGTGGTCCTGACCTGATGTCCTCCTGTGGCTCAAGGTGACAGCACATGGGAACATCCCCACAGCTGGCCATGGCCGTGGGCTCAACCCCAAGGGGAAGGTGATGGACAGGATCCCCCTGTGTCCCCTTCCTTCTGAGGGCAGTGACATTGGGACCAGCAGCCATCCCACAAGGATTCACCACTGCTGAGCTTTGCCTGGTCAATCCTGCCCAGGCTGAGCTTTCCCTGGTCCCTCAAAATCCTGTGAAGCTGCAACACCCTCCAAGAAAATGAGTCAAACAGCTTTTGCAGGCAGCAAACATCCGTGCAGCAGGTAACTTACAGCACCTCTAAATCTACGTGCAGCATCTTCTGAGGCCAGGCTGCTTTCAACAGCCACCAAAAGACACTGAAGAAAGGAGCTGGAGAAGAGAGGCAATCCTCTGGCTGCATGCAGGGGAGGCAGCACATTCACACACTCCCTCTGATCCAGCTCCCCTTTGCTTCCAATTTTACACTTTGCAAGGATGCTGCTTATTCAGGCAGAGCCTTGAGCAACTGGTCCAGCCCCTGGGCTCGTGCTGCAGATGGTGCAGAGCACTGGAGAGAGGCTTGGGAAAAGCTTCCCCTCCTCTGGCAGCCGTGACACGCTGGCAGCAGAGAGGGGCAGAAAAGCCTCTGCTGCTGCCATCTGGCAGCCAGAGTTCGGGGAGCTGGGGCTGGAGGTGAGGGGGGGAAGAGTTTCTCTGTTTACTCGCTTTTTGGAAGGAGGAGGAGGTTAAACTGGGAGCAAGAGCCCGTTTGGCAGCCTGGCAGGGAGCACTGGTGACCTCTGCTCACCCCTGCTGGGGCTGCTCCCTGAGGGCAGGTGAAAACACAGGGTTCTTTGGTGCTGGGATGCACTGGGAGCGAGAGCAGGCATCACCAGACTCCATCCAATGTTTGTTAAACCCCCTCTGGGAAGCAGCTTTATACCGAAGGATTTGTGTGGGATTGCTGCTCAGCAGCAGAAGGGTTTGTTCTGAGCAGGGGGATACCAGGGGATGAGAAAACACGGCATTTTAAAGCCCGAGGCTGCCCGGGGCTCCCTGGCATTTCCCTCTTGCTGCTGCTTTGTAATCCTGGTTCGTGCCTCCCAGCAAGTCCCAAAAGCACCGAGCCAAAGGGCAGCCGGATGTGTGGAGGAGGTGATCCCTCTGTGAGGATGTTCTGCAGGGACTGCTCAGTCCTGCTGCAAGGAGGGAGGGAGGGAGAGAGGCAGCAGCAAACTCCACAGCAGCGTTTTCCAGCCAGGAAAGCCTGGAAAAGGCAACAGCCTCCAAGGAAGTGCTTGTGTGCACTGCTCCAAGGGGGCTGGAATTGGGGTCAGAGAGGAGATCAAGTCAGCTGCCTGCCTTCCCCCCCACCTGAGGGCAGGTTTGGAGGGTCCCTGGGCACAGGAAGAGATCCTTGTTCCAGGGCAGCTTGGGGACTATCATGGTGTTATATTATATGATTGGCTTTTTGCAAATATGGAAAGAAATACTATATGTGTTATATTAGAAAGTTATGTTGTACTAATAAACTGTGCTTAAACTGTCTGTTTGGCTGGGATAACATCCAGTGAACATGTAAAGAAGACCCTGCTATTGATACACCAACCATCAACATCTACCATCTGAAGAAAGTATGGACCAAGGCCCAAGCTGGAGGTGATAATGAAGACACAGCCAAGAAACACACTCTAAAAAGGAGGAGCCAAGGAGGGGCCATGCCAAACAGTTCCTGGAATATGGAAACCAGTTTGTGGAAAAGTTTGAATATTCAACAAGACTGATGCAACAAAAAGGGTATTTAAAGAAGCCTCTGAAACAGCAGGTTGTGCAGTTGGCTCAATGCCAAGTCACCCGGCCTGGCCGTACTTTGCTTTTTTGTTTCCTAATTGTCTTATTTTTTATCATTAAACCTGTTTCTTAAAATTTACCAGGAAAGAGAACTCTGTTTTTTACACTGGGGATGGTCCCATCCAACACACTGAGTCCCAGATGTGCAGAGCCCACACCAAGCTGGCAGGTGAGTGGCACCACTGTCAGAGTAACAGGGACATCTCCCACCGAGACTTCTGAACGTGACATTCCTGCCCATGCTCAGGCTACTTCATTTCTCACCTCTCCTGGCTCTGAGCTGCTTCTCAGCTGACGCTGGGGGCTCCTCTCCCTGTTTCCTGCCTTCCCTGTCCTTTCACCACAGCCTGGGCTGCTCTCTGTCCAGCATCACGAGGGGATGGCTGGAGGCAGCACGGACACAGAGGTGAGGGAAGCCCAGCAGGATCCTCCTTGGCAGAGCCCTGGCAGGGGAGGGAGTGCAGGAGCAGAGCCCAGAACAGCTCCAGCAGTGCCACAATCCCAGCTCACAGAGCAGTTTGGAGAAGCACCCTGGACACAGCGAGGACAAACACCAGACAGGCTCTGAGCAGGGCAGCCAGCACTGTAGCCCTGGTTTCGTGCCTGAGACGTTTTGGTTTTCTGAAATTCCTTTCCCAGGGAGTTTTCTGCAAACAAGAGGAGTGTTTTTGTAACTGTAACTTTGTTTTCATTCTTTTCCTAGGAGGGACTTCTTCTTGATGTCCCTTTGCTCTGACCAATGTGGGTGAAGAGGTTTGTCTTTGTGTCACCAATCAAATTGGTCTGTGTAGAATAGTATAAAAGGGAGACACATCCCAAAAATGAAGGATTCATTTTCAGCCTTCTGAAGTCAGAGTCTGTGTCGTTGTGGTGTAAAACAGCGTCACAGCACTTCCACAGATCCCCATTCCCAGCACAACAAACCCCATCACATCACACAGAGGGAGCTCAGTGCTGCCTGGAAGGCCCTCAAACAGCTTTGTTCAATACCTGTGTGGTTGTTAAAAAGCCTGGCATCGATTCTCTTTGCACATCCCCACCAGCCCATCCCTCCCCGACCTCCCACAGCCCCAGCGCTGGGATCCCTCTGTGCAGTTTATGTAACACCCTCAGTGCACCAAAACTGTGCAGAAAAGCCTCCTGAGCACACCTAAAGCTGCTCGTTCAGCAGCTGGGAGATACAGGGCACAGGCTGCTCACAGGGATGTTACAGCTTGTGCTCTTTGCTCGCCGGCCCTGGCACCACCCAGCAAACTTCCCAGGAGTTCAGGAGTGCCGAGGATTTAATGGCTGCAGGGATGAGGCTGTGACAAATAAACGGGCTTTGTTTGGTACCTTCCTGCCACTTGTGGGAAACAAAGTGGTTTCAAACAGCACAGCTTTTAAAGCTGGGTATTTTTAAAATAAAGAAGTGAAGGAGATTTCCAGCTGATATCGGAGCGGCGAGATGAGCTTGGGAAGAGCTGGGGAAGGAGATGGAGGCTTTGGAAATGCTCAGCCCTTCTTCCCTCCCACAGCAGCACTGGGAGAGAGTGAAAGAGCCTTCAGCCTCGCAGGGTCTGCATCAGGCAGCTCTGTGCTGGCCCTGGGGGGGATGTGGCCTCCATGAATATCACCTCTCGGAGGGGCTGAGTTTTTGGGCAGGAGCATAAAAGATTTTGGGCAGGAGCAGAGAGGTGTGTGGGGTGAGCATCACCCCAGTCATCCAGGCTGGGATTTGGGGCAGGATGAAGAGCCTTGACCTCCAGCAGGCAGCTGCTCACCTGTGGATACACAGCCCAGCAGCTGGAGGAGCATTTCCCTCATTTACAGCAACTTCCCAGGACCCCAGGTCAGAACTGAAAGTGGCTGCTTTTGAGAAGCTATTTACACCTCCACAGAGGAGCAGACACCATCTCCACAAATTCCAGCTATGTCGAGGGCAGCAGGATCAGAGAATATGTCCTGACCACGAATACATCAATCTCTTCAGGAAAGAATCAATTTTTATGTGCTCGTAGCTGTGGGGATTATTGTTGACCTTGTGAGATCATAAATAGAAGGCACTTTTGGCACAGTCCCTGCTTTCAGCTGGCTCCTCTTTATCTTCCTCTCTCTCTCCACTTCCCCATTTTTGGAAGGTAGCTGCCTACTTTGCACCTGCCTACAGCAATCTCCTTTGGAAACATCCATGCATCTTTATCTGCTAAAGGCAGGATCCTATCAGAGACTGAGAGTGGTTTGGGTTGGAAGGGAGCCTAAAGCTCATCTCATTCCACCCCCTGCCATGGGCAGGGACACCTTCCACTGTCCCAGGCTGCTCCAAGCCCTGTCCAGCCTGGCCTTGGACACTTCAGAGATGGGGCAGCCACAGCTTCTCTGGGCACCCTGTGCCAGGGCCTCACCACCCTCACAGGGAATAATTCCTTCCCGATATCTCTGCCCTCTGTCAGTGAAGCCATTCCCCCTTGTCGTGTCTCTCCATTTCATTGTCACAAGTCCCCTTGGTGCTCCTGGGCTCCCTCTCCATTAGGGAATGCAGTGTTTGGATTCACAGCCCAGGGTGGGGCACAGAGCAGCCTGGGCCATGCCCCCAAACCCTCACCATGGCCATTTACCCCTCCCCACAGCTGAGCTTTTGGCCACTCTGCAGCCACAGGTCGATGCCCCCTGGGCCGAGCGGGGCTGTTGAGTTGGGGGTGTTGGAGTGGCTCCCACAGGTCTCCCCCCCTCCATCCCCAAGAGCTGCAGCACCCCGGGATCATCAGCCAGAGCCATTCACAGTCATCATTAACTCATGGAAATTGGGACAGCTGTGGTGAGGGGCTTGGAGCACAA
>VXBB01003082.1:22239-53690 GCA_013399915.1 Illadopsis cleaveri | reverse complement strand
GTGACACAGACAGTGTGACCTTGTGTGTGTGACACTGTATGTGACCCTGTGTGTGTGTGACTTGTGTGTATGTGTGTGACTCTATGTGTGTGTGTGACCGTGTGTGTGTGTGAGACCTTGTGTGTGTGTGAGACCCTGTGTGTGTGTGACCATGTGTGTGTGTGTGACAGAGACCGTGTAACCTTGTGTGTGACCCTGTATGTGACCCTGTGTGTGTTACCCTGTGTGTATCTGTGAGACTGTGTGACCTTGTGTATGTGTGTGTGACCCTGTGTGTGTGTGACCATGTGTGACCCTCTGTGTGTGTCCCTGTATGTGTGTGTGAGACCGTGTGACCCTGCATGTGACTCTGTGTGAGACCATGTGTGTGTATAACCCTGTGTGTGTGACCCTGTGTGTGTATGTGTGTGACACCCTATGTGTGTGACCCTGTGTGTGTCTGTGTGTGTATGTGTGTGACTCTATGTGTGTGTGTGACCGTGTGTGTGTGTGAGACCCTGTGTGTGTGTGTGACCGTGTGTGTGTGTGAGACCCTGTGTGTGTGTGTGACCGTGTGTGTGTGTGAGACCCTGTGTGTGTGTGTGACCGTGTGTGTGTGTGAGACCCTGTGTGTGTGTGTGACCGTGTGTGTGTGTGAGACCCTGTGTGTGTGTGTGACCGTGTGTGTGTGTGAGACCCTGTGTGTGTGTGTGACCGTGTGTGTGTGTGAGACCCTGTGTGTGTGTGTGACCGTGTGTGTGTGTGAGACCCTGTGTGTGTGTGTGACCGTGTGTGTGTGTGAGACCTTGTGTGTGTGTGAGACCCTGTGTGTGTGTGTGACACTGTATGTGACCCTGTGTGTGTGTGACTTGTGTGTATGTGTGTGACTCTANCAGAGACCGTGTAACCTTGTGTGTGACCCTGTATGTGACCCTGTGTGTGTTACCCTGTGTGTATCTGTGAGACTGTGTGACCTTGTGTATGTGTGTGTGACCCTGTGTGTGTGTGACCATGTGTGACCCTCTGTGTGTGTCCCTGTATGTGTGTGTGAGACCGTGTGACCCTGCGTGTGACTCTGTGTGAGACCATGTGTGTGTATAACCCTGTGTGTGTGACCCTGTGTGTGTATGTGTGTGACACCCTATGTGTGTGACCCTGTGTGTGTCTGTGTGTGTATGTGTGACACCCTGTGTCTGACCATGTGTGTGTATGACGCTGTGTGTGTATGTGTGTGTGCGCTCTCTGCATGTGTGTGATGTGTATGTCTGTCTCTGTGTGTCCGCTCTGTGTGTGTACACGTCTGATATGTGTGTGAGACCTTGTGTATGTGTGATGTGTTTGTGCTCTGCATGTGTCCATATGTGTGTTAACATGTGTGTGTCCGTGTGCGTGCCCACACGTGCACACAGGGATGTGCTGTGTGCACACAAGGTGCACATGGGCAGGTGCTGGGGGGTGTGTGCATAACCCATGGAATGGTTTGGGTTGGGAGGGACCTCATCACGGTCAGGGATGCCTTCCACCATCCCAGGCTGCTCCAAGCCCTGTCCAGCCTGGCCTGGGACATTTCCAGGGATCCAGGGGCAGCCACAGCTGCTCTGGGCACTCTGTGCCAGGGCCTCCCCACCCTCACAGGGAGCAATTCCATCCCAATGTCCCATCCATCCCTGCCTTCTGGCAGAGGAAGCTATTCCCTTTTGTCCTGACCCTCCATCCCTTGTCGCAGTCACTCTCCAACTCTCCTGGAGCCTCTTTAGATGGGCTGTCACAGATCCCCTGCCATGAGGGCTGTGGGGTCGTGTGTGCACAGCCGGACACGAGTGAGGGGGGGTACAGGGGGCAGAGTGTGACAGTGTGGCCAAGGGCAGAGAGTGACACCCCGAGTCTGCCCGGTGTGGGGGAATGGAACGGGATCCAGGCAGATGGAGTGGGAGCCTGAGAGTGTGGTGGGCGTGCGGAGTGCAGCCCCCTCGGGCCGCGCCGTGTCCCACCTCGGGTCGGCCCGGGTTTATGGCCGTTCCTGACTGCGGGAAGGGTGTTATCAGCCGCGGTCCAGAGAGCAGAGGCTGAGCCGGGCTGGGTCCGTGGCCTTCGCACCTGCCCCAGGGCCCCCGGGGAGGGCACGGTCTCGGCTCTGCCCAGCGCCCCCGGCCCGGCCGCGCCTCTGGGGGTCCCTGTCCCACGGCAGAAAGCTCCGGGCGAGGAGCGGACGTGCCCCCAGCACTGCCTGGCGTTGGGGGCCAGGGCAGGAGGGAGGGGAGCGGGCACCAGGCGGGCGATGCTGTGCGATGTCCCGGCATTGCGGAATGCCCACGGGTTGCGGGGTGCCCGTAGAACTGAGAAATGCCACAGGATTGCACAGTGCCGCGAGACTGTGGCTGTGCCGCTCTGGTTCTCAGCACTGCTGGGGCTGGAGAGCATTTGCAGCTGTTTTGGGGGGGCAGCTGGCTGGCCCCGCATTCCCCCAGGGGCCGGGTTGGGGATCACCCCCCGCAGCCCCGGTGCGTCCTGGGCTGGAGCTGCCCCGGCCGCTCCCTGCGAACCTTCCGCGGCCGCCTGGCCCCGCCCGCTGCCCTTCCTCGGGAGGAGGAGGAAGAGGAGGAGGAGGAGGTAACAGCGGGGCAGGAACGGCGCTGGAAGAAGTGGGAGCGGGACAGCTCCGACGGGACGGGGGGCCCCAGCTGTGCCCCCCAGAAGGTACCTCGCGGGGAGCGCGGGGTCTGCCCCGGGACGGGGTTCTGGGGCCGCGCGTGGGTCCGGGACCGCAGCCGCGTCAGCCGCGGAGTCAGACCGGCCATGCACTCCCGCACCCAGCACCGGCCGTCACCCGGGCCGGCACCCCCCGGTCCAGGGATCACTTTTTCTGTCACCCGCCGGTACAGGGCTCACCACTTCCCCCGTCACCCCAGCCCCCGCTGCCCACGGGGGTCGCAGCCAGCACATGATACTGTAAGACAGGCAAAGGGGTCATGCGCCCGGGTGAGCTCTGCTGTCCCGGTCCCGGTGTGGCCTGAGCCCCGTCCCCATGTCCTCCCTGGTGGAGGGACAGGTTGGTGACACTGGGATCTGCTGTGCTGCAGGAATACTGTCCCCACAACCTGCGGTCTTCTCCCCTAGCTGTCGGACTCATCCCTCATGCCGGGGAGGCTGAAGCGTAGCAGGCGGGAGGTGCTGGGGGAGAAGCAGTGGCAGAGCCTGGAGGAGAGGGGAAGTGCCCATCTGAGGCAGCCCAAGCTCACCAGGTGGGTGCTGCACCTCATGGGGATGCATCCCGCACCCCAGCCCCACATCCCACCTGTGCCCCTCGAGTCACCCCCTCCGATGCCTCGTTCCAGATCCAAGACCTATGAGTCCTCCTGCAAGGAGACAGAGCAGATGGCCACAGGCAGGCAGGGACCCCCATCTCCCTCGGTGAGTCTTGGGGTACCAGAGCTGAGGAGCAGGACCTCAGCACCAGCCCCAGCCCCATCATCTCGGATGGACAGTCTCTTGGGGCGGGGGCTGGGGGAGTGCTTGTTCCGGTTCTGTGGTAGACGTGGTGATGGAGCAAGGGGCTGCAGGATGCCCCAAGCACCACTCCCCATGACTTCCTGCAGCTGAGCAAGCAGGACAGCAGCTACCGCCGGGCCTTTGGGGAGCTCGTTGAGCAGGATGTACTGCTGGGCTGCTTCTCGTGCGCCTGGCAGAGAGAGGTGCCCTACCACGGCCGCCTCTATGTGTCCTCCCGCCACATCTGCTTCCACTCCAACCTCCTGCTCAAGGACATCAAGGTGGGCTGGAGTGGGCATGGGGCAGTGGCACAGCCAGGGGCACAGGTGGCAGCTGGGAACACGGTGACACAGCGTGTCCCCCCCGGCACAGGCTGTGATCCCTGTTGCCTCCATCTCAGCCATCAAAAAGACCAACACAGCGCTGCTGGTGCCCAACGCAGTCAGCATCCGCACAGCCAAGGGGGAGAAGGTGAGACTGGGGACAGTGCTGGGGAACAGCCTCACCAGGGGCTATTTGGAGTGTCCTGGTCCCCATGGGCTCTTGGCTGTGACCAAGGGGACAGCTTTGGCACAAATCCCCTTCCTGCTCCCTGGCAGTTCCTCTTTTTGTCCCTGCGCCAGCGAGAGGCCACGTACCAGCTCCTGAGGTCAGTCTGCAAACACCTGCAGGTACGTAGGGACTGGATGGGGAGGGGGGCTCCATCTGTCCATTGCAGGGCACCTCCCTTCATCTCTCCTTGCTCAGGACAGCGGCCAGAGCCCTCAAGACTCTGTGAGGAATGAGGAAACCCTTAGGAAGTCTCAGGTAAGGTTAGGGAATGGAGGGCAGGAGGGTGCAGCTGGAGGAGGGGTGGTCCCAGACCCCTGGATGGTGCAGTGGCCTCTGGGAGGATGTGGGGGGAAACATGAAAAGCCCCAGCCCGGGGCAGCGCAGACCCCAGGACCCTTCCTTCTTGTCGGTGACACGGGTCCCATCAGGTCCTGCCCATGTCCCCATGGCAGTGGGGCAGGTGCCTTGGGGACCCACATCATGACCAGGGCTTGTCCTCTTCCAGACCTCGAGCCAGTCAGACCTGGAACAGAGCACCCCAGAGCCCAACAGCCTCCATGAATCCCTGGGTGAGCAGCCACCCTGGTGCACCCCTTGCATGCTCACAGCCCTGCTCGTGTCCCTGCCTGCATTTGTGTCCCATTGGCAACTCTGGGCTCTGCTCCTCCTCCCCAGACACGCATGGTTTGGGAGGGACCACGCGGCCCTCGCCCTCCCTGCCCCCCCACCAGTATCTCCCACAGCTCCAGGGAGTGCAGGATCGGCTCTTTGTGGCCCCGTATGCCCTCAGGACACCTAGACCCCTCCCTGGGGCATTCATCGAGTGTCTCCTGGTCACCTGCAGATAAGCCAAACCCGAGATCAAGGCAGGCGGAGGACGAGGATGACGGGGTGGCCCTCCTAGTTCCCAGCAGCAGCGAATGGGTACCCTCAGCAGAGACACGTGGCCTCTGGGGTGGGTCAGGGGGCTCAGGATGGGGGCATGATCCTGGAGGTTTACACCCTGGCAGAGCTGAGCACAGACTCTCAGTGCCGGTAACACTGCCTTGTCCTGGCAGGGGAACCCCACACAGTGCTCTGGGCCTGGGCCACTGCACTTCGCTCCTGGATAAACCTCCAGCTGAGCCCTATCAACATCATCATCATCATCTACCTGCTACTGTGAGGCCCCCGGACCTGCTCACACCCCTAGTCCCCATCCCTACTGAGCCCCGACACACCTCTCCAGGGTGGCACTGGCAGGCGGAGGTTCCTGCATTTCCCCTCAGACACCCATCCCCAGGGCGAGCACACGGGAGCCCGGCCGTGGCACTGCTCCTGCCCCATGTCGCCACCCTGTTTTCCCCGGCTGACGCTGGCCTGTCCTCAGCATGGTGGCCTTGTTGCTGTCCTCGGGGTACATCGGTCTGCGCATCGTGGAGCTGGAGCAGCAGCTGGAGCAGCAGCAGACGTTCGTGGGGGCTTGGCCAGACCTCAACCTGTCACAGCAGTGAGTGGTGGGCTGTGTGGGGGGCCTCTGTCCCCAGCAGAAACTCCCCCTCACCCTGCCTCCCCCCAGGTACAAGACAACGTGAGGCCACTGAGGACCATCAACAGAGCTCCAGCTGGGGGATCAGGGGCTGCTCTGAGCCCTTCCTTGGCCTCTCAAGGGGGGCTCTGTCACCAAGTGCCTTCCAGCCCCCCATGAGGCCTGGGAAGCCCATGTGGGCTGTGAGGCTCCACCTCAACTCCCCCTGTCTGCCCACCCTGAGCAGCAGAAGAGACCCAGGGGAGCTCTCGGCAGGGGACAGAGCAGGGAAGGGAGGCTGGAGTCAGCACCAACCCCCACCCAGCCCTCCTTGCCAAGCGGGGGCAGGCAGAGGGGGCCAAGCCCCAGGCAAGGCAGGCCCATGGAGAACAGAATATTCTATTAATAAAAATAATAAAATCTGCATTATATTAATACTTATTATTTGCTGGGCGGGATGCCACAGGATGAGCATTGAACCAAGTCCCCCATCACCCAGCTCCCCAGAACACACCAGGACACAGCAGGACCAGGGGATTTGACTCTGACTGGTGTGGGGAGGCAGCTCCAGGTGCTGATGTCCCAGGGGTCCAGGGAACCGCACAAGACCCTGAGCAGTCCCCCAGGGAGATGATTGCTGGTGACAATGGGAGACAGAGGGGAAGGGGGCAGTGGGGGTGCAACCAGGGAGCCCCAGGGCCCTGCAGCTGTCCAGGCCCTGGCTCTTATCCTGCTCCTTCCCTAGGACGGGGCTCACCTGCCAGAGGAAGGGGGTTCCAGCAGGTGCAGGGTCACAAGTACACAGTGGGAACAATGGGTTCCCACAGGTTCTAAGCATAAGCTGGGCTGGAAGCAGAGCTGGGGGCACAGCAGAACCTGGACCCCACAAAGGATCCACCCAGCCCAAAGTCCTGGAGCTTAATCCCATTCTGGGCCAGTTAAGGGGCCCTGGGGCTTCCCTCAAGCCTGAAGGTGGGGAAACTGAGGCACTGACAGCTCCTTTCTCTGTACCATTTCCTGGGGCATCCCTTCCCTAGACCCACAGCTCAGCTCTGTGGCTGAGGCAGCAGCAGTGAGTGATAACAAGGTCTGAGATCCTCCCCCTCCTCATCCTGCTGCTCAGCCCCATGGACCAGCTCTGGCCCACACCACGTAGCCCAGGGGGGTCTTCCAGCAGCAGACCTGGTCCCCACAGCATAAGACACTGGGGGGAGGGAGCTGCCAGGGTTCCATGTCCCTCCCAAGGGCTGGAACAAGGCACAGGTGTGGGGGCACAAGGCTGTACCCCACTGGAAAGGTGTCCCCTGTCCACAGGGCTCCAGTGCCCCCTCCATGTGAAGGCCCCACCTGCAGGGGGTCAGCAGGATTCCTGACTCGAGGGCCTGCAGGACTGAGGGGCTCTGCACCCCCAGCCTTGCTGCAGCCATCCCCTGGCAACTGCCCCACACCAAGAGGGGGTTGTGCCAAGCCAGGGGCCCTTTTTCCTCCTTCCTGCCATGCTGAGGGGCGCAGGGAAGGGCAGGGAGGGGAACTGTGCCCTTTCCCAGCAGCAGGAAAGCAAACAGAAGCAGGAAGCTGGGAGCAATAAACCTCAGGTGAGAGCTGTGCCAATAAAGTTGGTACCTGCAGAGGTGGGGTGGGGACCCTCGGGACTTGCTGCACCCTTTGCTGTGGAGAAGCAAAGTGGAGCCATGGAGACCAATCCCAATAAATTCACAACCTGTTTAATGCCAGTTCAATTACTTTACATGAAAAAGTTACAGCGTGCTCCGTGTTTGTTTTCCATCACATGACACCTGGGATACATCAATGCCACAGATTCTGTCACCCAGCTCTGGGAGAACCCTGTGCCTGAGCCAGTGCCCAAAGGTCACACACACTGACACATTACCTCAACTCTGCCCTTTTCCCTCTTGAGCAGCAAGTAACAGTGACAGTATCACCCTGAGACACTTGCACACACCCACCTGCACACAGATACAACTGGGATCTCCTGCCTGGCAGCTGGGAGCAGGGCAGAGAAGGTGGCTGTACTGGACTCTGACAGCCAGGTCAGGGTGAGCAGCCTGTTCTTGCCATGCTGTCACCAACGTGTGTGGCTACAAAACAGCCCTGGCCTAGGAATCACCAGCTCCCTGCCAAGGGCAATAAGAGAAGCCACCACGAGCTAACCTGCTCCCAAGGTAGACAGAAAAGTGAGATGTAGACACAAGATGTAGTTTGGGAAAGTCCTTGGCAAGAGGGGACAATGGTGGGGGACAGAGCAACGAAGAGCCATCCATGCTCTGCAGCTGGGACTACTGGGCAGTGGCTACAGTGCCCACCTGGCACTGCCCATCCCACAGCACTGCCACTCCCCCCAGCAGCTTCTGGGACTCCTTGAGGAAGTTCCCCCATCACAGGGTGAGAGGCAAATTCACTCCGTGTGGGGAGCCCCAGGGCACTGGGGAGCCCAACCATCACCACACTCACTCTGCACTCCAGCTGGGTGCCTGGCTCCCTCCTGTGCCAGAATGGGCTGAGATGTCCTATGTGCCCCCAACCCAAGCACCTATGCCTTTCCCAGAGGGGAAAGCAGTGTGTCCTGGGGATTCACACAGTGCTATTTAGCAGGAGGCAATCCACAACAGGAAAATCCACAGCACAGCCACCAGCCTCCCCAGCCCCCCGAACGGCCCTTTCCCCAGGTGATGACACCCACAATAGACCACCTCTTGTTTCAGGTGACCCTTTGTTTCAAACTCATTCCCCAGCTTAATGATCCAACTAAATTTAACACCTCCTGGGTGCTTTGGGGTGCTCCCAACTAGCGGTGATGTGGAACAGTGCCTACAAAGTGGAACAAACAACACAAGACGGGCCCAGGGGTGACTTCAAACGATGCCTCATGTCCCATGGCCAGAGCTACACTAAAGCAGTTGCACTCAATCAGTGTTTCAGAAACTCCATGGAAACTCCATTTTGGTGTCAAGTGAGACTGTGAGATGACAAAGTGGCCTGTGGGCCTGGGAGACTCAGAGCTGCCAGGGGGCTCCCAGCACACCAGCTCCTCACCAGTGACTCCCAGTATGTGCAACACAGATGCAGCACCACCAGCCTGATCCAGGCACTGGTGTGACGGCACATGTGGTCAAGGCTGTACTGGCCTTCTCACACCTTGGCTCACTCGAAGGATACTGGTGGTACAGGGGACAAGCATATTCTTACCATCTGGTTTTAGGGAAAGAAGGGAGAGAAGACGAAACAACAAAGAAAAAAAAGAAAAGCATTACCTATGCAATCTACAGAGAGGACAAGTCTATATACACAGCCAGGGAATTCCACATGGGAACAGGAAGCAACGCTGGGAGAGGGCAGGTGGCAGGCAGGGCCTGGGCAGGGCAGGCACAGGCACAGGTTAGATGGTACAGGCTGTGCAGTCTCACAGCTTCTCTTAAATTAAAAGCACCACACACACACACACAGAGCATTTGTGTTACACCCCATGGGCTCCAACACCAGCCAGAACTCTCATCCCACACTTCCTAAAAACCCCAAACCACACACCAAAATTCAACAGCAGGGCCCTGTCTGCGACTTGGAGATAACAAAAAAGGAACACTGCAGCCCTGCTTCAGGAGAACCCCTCTTCCAGCCAGAAGAGGCCCTGCTCAGCCCAAAAATCCCATCTCGAGGATTTTTGTTCTCAAACACATCCCAGCTGCTTTCAGCCTCAGGGAGACTCCAGTGCAAGGCACCCACTTGGTGGCACCAAAAGAAGCTCCACATGTACAGGTGGTTGAGTGGGTTTCTATTTTTATAAAGTCCTTGCTTCTCCTATCTGGTAACTCCCAGGATCAGCCCAGAATATGAAACAGCAACTGCAGAACTTCTCGAACCCGCTCCCTTAGATGCGAAGCTTTTTCAAGTCTCCTCCAAAGTTTAGAGCCCCCCAGTGTATTTGTTCTGAGGCAGCTGTCAAGCATGCCAAAAAAATCAAGCTGTCTTATGGAATGATCATGTCAAGTACTACAGTACCTGCCTGGGGAGAAAAATAAAGAAAAAAATGGAAAATTGTAGGCAGTTCTCCAGTTTCTTCCTGGAATGGGGATGCCAGGCTATGAACAAAACCCTTAGATGCCCAGCCTGGAGCTGTGCTCCTCGCACCAGCTGTACCGGACCAGTCTGGCTGGCTCCTGCCTCTAGAAATGTCACTCTAGGACACAGAACAGCACGTCAAACCCCTTCCCACAGCAGCAAGGATATGCTCCTCTCTTGCAGGAGGCACACCATGGCAGTGGGGATGGCCTCGGTCCAGTCTCAATGGTCCATGTCACACGAGTCCTCCCCAGTACCATCCTGACAGCTGGAGGATGCTGGGTTAACATTTCTCTTGTACCCATTTCCCTTTATGAAGGATGAAACCAATAACCTTTGGCAGTTCCCTCCCCTCCCCACCCCATCCCCAATACTGCCCAGCTCTGTAGGTCACAAGCACATATTTAATGAGCTGGGTCCTCCTCCAGTCCCACAGCTCTCCCTCCCCTTGGCTGGGCTCCGGGGGGTCCATGCACGCCGAGGGAGTGGTCTGATCCTGGAATGTCAGGCTGTAGGTTCCCAGGGCACAGGGAGGGGGTTTATCGTATCCTGGTGAAGAGGTTGAGCACAGATACAGACTCCTGACAAGAGAAAACAAAGCAGAGGGTAAATAGCTGTTACTCCACGTGCTTCTGGGTTGGTTTGTTTTTAATCTCGTATCTCTAGCTCAGGGCATGATCCCAGTTCACAAATCAAAGTCCAACACCATAAATATACCCATGGGTTTCTTCCAGATGGTAACAAGTGAGAAGCTGGCCAGAGTGCCATTCCCAGAGCTCTGCAGGCAGCTGTACCTCAGAGACGACAAGAACTGAGGGATCCCCAGAGCAACGCCAGCTCGCCCCAGTCCCCTCCTCCAAATCCCACTGCCAGGCACCCAAAAAAGCTCTCAGAACATCAGGCCCAATCTGCTTTTGGTGATAGTGAGTTGTCACTGGCAGAATCCATGATCCCATTTTCATCCAAACCCCCATTTTAAGCAGTTTTGTAAAGAGGCAGGGGATAATCTTGTAATCACAGAATGGTTTGGGCTTCAAGGGACCTTAAAGTTAATCTCCTTCCACCCCCTGCCACTACACCAGGTTGCTCCAAGCCCCATCCAACCTGGCCTTGGACACTTCCAGGGATCCAGGGGCAGCCACAGGTGCTCTGGGCACCCTGTGCCAGGGCCTCCCCACCCTCACAGGGAAGAATCCCTTCCCAATATCCCATCTAGCCCTGTCCTCTAGCAGTGGGAAGCCATTTCCCCTTGTCCTGTCCCTCCAGGCCCCAGTTCAAAGTCCCTCTCCAGTTCTCTTGGAGCCCCTTTAGGCACTAGAAGGGGCTGTAAGGTCTCCCTGGAGCTTTCTCATCTTCAGCTGGACACCCCCAGCTCTCAGCTTGGCTAAGGCCCCTGAAACGCTGCTCTGCTCAGCAGCCCTGGATCAGCCTGGAGAGGGATGTTGTGTCACACCTGTCTTCGGCACACAGGGTGACCTTTTACTTAAATCTCAGCAAAGTTGAATCCTTCACTGCCCCAGCCCTTGATCTGCAGGAAGGGATCAGAGAAGAGGCAGCAGAGCAGAGCCAATGTGGCCCGAGTCCCCCCAGGTAGCTGCCCCCATGCCTGGCATTACCTTTGTTGAGCGAGTTTTACTGAAGACGTTCCAGAAGCGCAAGGTTTCGTCTCCAGCTCCTGTGACAATGGCCTCCCCATCAGGGGACATTGCCTAAAGACAAGACAACAACCTTTAGCACCTGTCACATTTTTGAGGCTGAAAACAAGTCTCTGTTGGAATGCAGGAGAGATTTAACTCTCCTTCCTACTCAGCAGTGAGAAACCAGCTACCTCTGCTTCCAGGTGCCTCATGCAGCCTCAGGTGCAATTTGGGCACTTGCACCTTATGGTGCAGCTATGGAACACATGGAGGGAGTGTTGTGGCAAGAATACTTGTGTTAAGAAATCCAAGCCATGTGTAACTGAGGCTGTTCCTCCCGGGATTATCAATATGCCTGAAGGCAGGAAGATGATATGACTGGATTTTCTGGTTGTATTGGTTGCTCACATTGGGATCTACCTCCCAAAACATGATCAGCATTTGTCAGCTCTGTCCTGAACTGCTGATACTCCCATGTAACAGTAACAGCAGATATGACACAACAAATGTTTAGTTCCCTGGGCAACAGTCATCAGTGATGTGAAAGTCTTCTGGGAGCAAGGAGAGAAGCTTGTGTTTTGTAAAATTACAGAATCCCAGAATATTTTGGGTTGGAAGGGACATTAAGGTTCATTTCATTCCACTCCCTTCCACTATCCCAGGTTGCTCCAAGGCCCGGCCAACCTGGCCTTGGACACTTCCAGGGACGCAGGGGCAGTCACAGCTGCTCTGGGCAACTGGTGCCAGGGCCTTCTCACCCTCACAGGAAGAATTTCTTCCCAGTTTCCCATCTAACCCTGCTCTGTGGGAGTCTGAAGACATTCCCCCTTGTCCTGCTATTCCAGATCCTTTTCCAAAGGTCCTCTACAGCTCCCCTGGAGCCTCTTTAGGCACTGGAAGGTCTCCCTGGAGCCTTCTCTTCTCCAGGCTTAGAAGAGTTTTCTTAGAAGAAAACTCAGATGTTTCCTCAGGAGAGTTTGGCAGGCTTTGCTATCATTAACAAAGCCTCACATTTCCACAGCAGCAAATCAAAGTGTCCCTTGCAGGCACAGAAATATGAGAGAATTTTTCACTGCTCATGGGGAGTGTTCACATTCCCATCCAGGCAGCTTACGGTGCCACTGGCACTGCTGCTTTGGGTCCCATCTGAGCACACCTAGAGCCAGGTGAGCAGCTACAGAGCCATGGCCATCACTCACCAGATACAGGACTCGATAAGAGTGCCCTGTGAGCTTTGCTACTTGAGTTAATGAGGGGTATTTCCAGACAAGGATCTGGTTCTGGGAGTATCCGTGGGTGCTCACCTGAAAGAGGAGAGGGGAACATGCATCACACAATCATGGAATTGTTAAGTCTGGAAAAGACCTCCAAGATCATCAAGTCTAACACTCTACAGACTACACCACTGCCCTGGGCAGCCTATTCCAATGCCTGACCACCATGAAGAAATTTTCGCAGTATCCAATCTGAACCTCCCCTGGTGCAACTTGAGGCCATTTCTTCTGTCGTTGTTGCTTGTTATCTGGAAGAAGAATCTGAATTTCACCTGGTTCCATCCTCCTGCCTGAGGGAGAGTAGGTCCCCCCTGAGCCTCCTTCTTTCCAGGCTGGAGCCCCTCAGCTGCTCCTGAACAGACTTGTGCTCCAGCCCCTTCCCCAGCTCTGTTCCTTTCTCCAGACACGCACCAGCCCCTCACTGTCTTTCTTGTTGTGAGGGGCCCAAAACTGACCCCAGCACTTGAGGTGCCTCAGCAGTGCCCAGAACAGGGGGTGGTCACTGCCCTAATCCTGCTGGCAACACCCTTGCTGGTACAAGCCAGGATGCCCTTGGCCTCCTTGCCCACTTGGACACACCAGGCTCATGCTCAGCCATGCTTCCCCAACACAGGGCAGCTCGGCAGCAGCTGCACAGGGAAGGACTCACCAGCTCATTGGCGTGTTTGGACCAGGCCAGGTTGCACACCTGGGAGCCGGTGTCGATGCACTGCAGGGGCTGCCCTGTGAGCGTGTTCCAGAAGCGGATGCAGCGGTCGGCTGTGCCCCCACCCGAGGCCAGGAGCCCGTGCTGGTGGGGGGACCAGGCGATGGCTTTGACTGCTGCCAGGTGCTCTGTGTATTGTTGGACAGGACTCAGGCTGGAGTGATTCCAGACAAGGAGCTGGCAGAGAGAAGAGTCATGATCAAAACTGTGCCTCAGTCATGAGTCCACTACAGCCACAAGGCACAATGGGACCGATGAAGGCAGTTGGGCAACAAGCTGATTTCCCACAGCTCTGCCCAGACATGCACAGCTCCACTCTGCGCTTCACAGAATCATGGAATGGTTTGGGTTGGTTAAAGCTCATTCAGTTCAAATCCCTGCCACGGGCAGGGACACCTTTTACTGAACCAGATTGCTCTTAGCCCCATCTGACCTGGCCTTGAACACTTCCAGGGATGGGGCAGTCACAACCACCCTGGCACTACATTCAGCTGAGGAGCTGCCCTACCCCCAGGCCACATGGCAGGAAAAGGCCCTAAGGTAAGGGAATAAATCTAAAGAAACAGCATCACTAAAGGGGGCCTCAGACCCTTCTGTTGCCTTTCTGGCTGTATCATTCCAGAACACATCTAGAAATCTGCTCAGTTCATTCGGAGTTTTTCTCAGCAGGAGGAACTCCGTCCAACCATGCTGTCACACAGGCACTGGGCACATTCCCTACCTAGCAACCCACTCCAAAGGGCTTGGAACACTGCTTTTTTGTGACAGATGCTTCTCCCATATGGTGCTCAGTGAGCTGCAAGTCTCATTACAGGTATGAGAACTCACAGAGCTCTGCCTCAGGTTCCTGCTGCACACAAACATTACTGCAACAAACCTAACCATACAATAACCAGGCAAAGCCAGGAAGGGCAGCTTAGCAGTGGCTTTGTTAAACTCAACCCCCTGAGCCAAGCTAGAGATTTAATTAGCCAAACACAGAAGTAATATTAAATATGCCTTTTTCATTTTATTAGGAAGACGGAGTAGAAGCTTAGCACGATTTATATTTGGTCATGGTCCAACAACCAAAACAAAGGTCTTTTTCAGAGAGGCCAAACATCCTGAACCACTAAGGTTGTAGAAGACCTTTAAGATCAAGTCCAACCTTTGATCCAATCCCACCGTGACCAATAAACCATACTGCAAAATGCCCTATCCACTTGTTTTTTGAACACTTCCAGGAATGGCAACTCCCACACTGCCCCGGGCAGCCTATTCCAATGCTTAACCACTCTTTCAGTGAAGGAATTTTTTCCCTAATCATAGAATCATACAATGGTTTGGGTTGGAGGGGACCTCAAAGCCCATCTAGTTTCATCCCCTGCTGTGGGCAGGGACATCTTCCACTAGACCAGCTTGCTGCAAATCCTGTCCCGCCTGGCCTTAAACACCTCCAGCAATATAATATCCAACATAAACCACCCCTGGCGCAACTTGACAACATTTCCCCTTGCCCTAGAAAGAAAGGGGGGTCTGACATTTCCTGTGACCCCATGGAAGGAACGTACCTTATTATCGTTCCCTCCAGAGGCCAGGAGCTGGTGGTCCGTGGACCATTTGAGCCCACAGACCTCCTGCCTGTGTCCCTGGAGCCGCCGCTCAGACTGCAGGGGTGGGGTGCGGATGTCCCGCTGCAGGATCATCCTGTCCCGGCTCCCGGATGAGAGCTGGTCTGCGTTCCACGCCAAGGCACCTGCAACAGGGGCAGAGCTTCAGAGGGTGCTGTAGGAGTCATGCAATCACAGAATCACTGAGGCTGCAAAAGACTTCTAAGGTCACCAAGTCCAATGGTCAACTCAGTGCCACCACCATGTTCAGCACCAAACCATGTCCTCAAGTGCAACATCCACACGTCTTTTAAACATTTCTCAGGCATGGTGACTCCACCACTGCCCTAGGCAACCTGTTCCAATGATTTATAATGATTTCTTTCTATGAAGAAATTTTCCCAATATCCAATCTAAACCTCCTCTAGCACAGCTTGAGGGCATGCCCTCTCATCCTGTCCCTTGCTCCCTGGGAGAAGAGGCCAACCCCCACCTGGCTGCATTGTCCTGTCAGAGAGCTGTAGAGAGCCAGAAGGTCCCCCCGAGCCTCTTTTTCTCCAGGCTGAGCACCCCCAGCTCCCTCAGTTGCTTCTGGCGCTTCAGCCCCTTCCCCAGCTCTGTTCCCCTCTCTGGACACCCTCCAGTTCCTCAATGTCTTTCTTGTTGTGAGAGATCGAAAATTGACTCCAGGATTTGAGATGGGACCTCAGCAGTGCTCAGCACAGAGGGATGGTCACTGCCGGCCACCTTGTGAAGCCCAACCCTTCCAGTCCTGCAGCAGTTGGTAAGCAAAATGCAATCATCACAGCTGCCAGGGTTTGAAAAAAAAAAAAAGCCCTAACAAACCTCAAACCACTCCTTACAGACCTCCCTTACATCCATTCTCTGGAGTCCTAGTTCAGGGCACAAATAGAGGCTCCCCTGAACAGACTGACTGCAGGTATTACCAACCTCACTTCACAGTGCAGTAAAGCACAGAAATGGATCTTGGAAGGTGCATGGATTTTCCAAATCTCACCCCTGACTTTAGATTCACAACGTCTCTGAGAAAAAAACAGCCTCCCAAAAAAGGGAACTGGAAATCTCAGTGTGAAGCTGCCAGCAGGGCTGAAATCGGAAGCCAGAAGCAGTTGAAGAGATGATGTAACCAAACCCAAAAAGCTTCAAGCAAGGAGGAAACACCTGCTGTGACACCCAACCACCATCACACCCAGATCAGAACACCAAAGTTATGAGATGATAATATTTTGAACCTGCTCAAGACACAGCAGGGGATAAATATCAATCCTGGTACTCTGAGTTCTCTATTTCCAGCAGATCCCTGCCTAACAAAGTTCAATCAGGAAGGAGAGACCCCTGAGAATCCTCTGCTTCCCCACTCCTTACCAACTCTGGCTGTGTGTCCCTCCAGCATGGAGAGCTTCTTTCCTGCAGCTGCATCCCAGATCTGTACAAAGCCCTTGTGAGTACCAACGGCCACCAAGTTTCCCTGGACAAACAGACAGCCAGGATCAGTACAGCAAGGAAGGCGGCCAGAAAACAGAGCAGAAAACTGGAAACTTTTTTACAGCCAGAAAACTGAAAGTTGAAGAAAAGACTTGACATAAATCCCATGAGATGGAAAGCATCCAGAGTTCTTCCATCTTACATGTTTTTCCCCACTGAGAGGCCCAAGCAGCCTGTCTGGAATGTATTTATTGTAACATTTTATTGTCAAGAGCTGAAGAAGCAAACTGGCTCCTTCTCCCTCCCACTCCTCTTAGCAATGCCTCGAGAATCTCAAGATACAAGAGGCTGCTCTCTTTCCTCTCTCTTCTAGCAGAGAAAAAACAGCACAGGGAGTTAACTACAGCTATGATGACAGTGACTAAGTGACCCATGTCTCAGCTGTCCTTGCTGACAGCGTCATACTGACCCGCTCTGACCAGCCCACGGATGTCACGGAATCGCCTTCCACAGAGAGGTCACACAGCCGGGTTACCTTCAGAGAGAAGAATGGGGTAAGAAACGTGTTTTTGTCACACAAAACAGTGCTGTGTTTGGGATAGAGCACTGACAAGTGCTGAAGCCCTCACACAGCACATTCCACAGCTCTGGAAGACTGGAAAAACCCTACATCAACGGGCAATTCAATCTTCAGACACTCATAACCATTTACCTGACTTGTACAAGCACTCCACAGGTAAACACAAGTCCCAAGGCCAACGCTGAGGACGTTAAGAGAGGACCAGTCCACCAGGTTCAGGTAGAAGTCGTCCTGCAGCTCTGGAGCATCCAGCACTTTGAAAGGAATCTTGGAGATTTTCCGAGTCGGTTTTCGAGGTGATCTTAGCAGCTTCTGACTGTTTACAAAAATAGATAAAAAAACAACTACAGGAATCTGCAAATCACAGCAGATGGGAGGCACAGGTGTAGCCGCTCTTTACAGACTCTTTCCAGAGCACTCTGAAGTTTCTACAGAAATACAGAGACAAAAAGGCTGCACAACCCTTCTTCAGCAGCAAGAGTGGAAGGAATTAGGTTCTGCTTCTACAAAGGAGCTATGAAGTAGAAAGGTAAACTGATTATTATTGAGAGCTGACCAAGACATTACAAGCACATAGGCAGGTTGGGCCTGAAGAAATTCTTAGAACTTGACTGTTTTATTAATTATCTTTCCAGATTTCCAAACCCAATTCAAATTGCAATTTTAGATTTTAGACAGAAGTCCTAGAGAACCTCACAGAACCCTCTGTCCCAGCCCTTCCCTTCTTTTAGTTTGCTGAGGATCAGTGTTACCTTTTGTTGCTGACAGGAGACAGGGAATAGGGTGAAACCTCATTGCCATCATCTGGGCTGGAGCGTTTTGTGCTGAGTGAGTACTGCAAAAAGAAACACATCTCATGAGGCCACCAGCATGCCCAAGGCCTGGGGCATCACTCCCAACGTGCACTGGTGCCAAGCTAATTCCAACACCCAGTTTTTCCTTTCTCAGGTTCTCAAAACCATACAAAACCCCTCAGCAACATTCAAGTCCAAAGGCCTGATTTGGCCACTCACCACACTGTCCAAGAAGCCCGGCTCCACCCAGCTTTCCTGCCAGCACACAGGAAGCACATTGCTTGCTACACACTCAGGTTCCCTTTGCAGGCCACCACATTTGTTATCAACAGCTTATCTCAGTCAAGCCCCAATACCAAGTCACTGCACGAGCAGCCTGGCAGAGCCCTGTGCTCAGATCCTGTGACACACACACAACTTCCACTAGTGTTAATGCAAGTAACCAACTTACAGTGAAGAGAGATTTCTTCTCTGGGGTGGATGGCTGCAGCCTCCTGTCCTCTGTCTGGGGGTCCTGCACCTTCTCGATCCCTGCTCCCAAGAGTTCATTCTTCAGCAAGGCAGAGTAGGCAAGGCCATCTGTAAACCCAAACAGGCACTGAGCAGACAGCTCAGAGCAGCAACAGCAAGGAGTGTCAGGATCATGTGTGCCTGACCTGGAGAAGGGAAGGCTCCAGAGAGACCTCAGAGCCCCTTCCAGTGCCTAAAGTGGCTCCAGGAGAGCTGGAGAGAGACTTGGGACAAGAGCCTGGAGGGACAGGACAAGGGGGAATGGTTGGTTTCCCACTGCCACAGGAAAGGGTTAAATGGGATAATGGGATGGAATTGTTGGCTGTGAGGGTGGGGAGACCCTGGCACAGGTTGCCCAGAGCAGCTGTGGCTGCCCCTGGATCCCTGGAAGCGTCCCAGGCCAGGTTGGCCAGGGCTTGGAGCAACCTGGGACAGTGGAAGGTGTCCCTGTCCATGGCAGGGGGTGGAAGGAGATGGGGTTTAAGGTCCCTTCCAACTCAAACCAGTCTGGGATTCTGTAATTTGTACTCTCACAGAGTCTCTTAATAAGCCTGCGGCCTCCATTTAGAATCAAGATTAGTAGCAAGTTTCCCCTCCTTCCACTCCATCAGGAAAGTGGTTCCATGACACAATAAATTAAGGGATAGAGACAGCCTCTTGCATCCAGACACTCATCAAAAGCAGTGACCTGGTAGTCACTCATGAAGTGGGCATTTCCCAAAACACCAGCATGAGTTTTGGCATAAGCATGAAAGTGCCTGCGTGGCCTTAACTTGCCCAGCAATTCACATTAAGAGCTCTGGACACTGCCAAGCAGTAGAAGGGTGGTCTCACCTTTGCCAGTGTCTGATGTAGCATCCTTTGCTTTTCTGTTTTGGCTTGGTGATTTTTCATTTTCCTGAAATGGAGAAACATGCCATCACCACACAGAAACCTCAGGGTATATAGTGATATAGCAAATGCAGGGAGCATAGGGTTTGAGGACACACAATAGAACTCTTCTGGGGCAGTAGAAGCACATGGTGCAGAAGATAAGCAGAGCAATCATCTGAGGCAAAACAAAAGGTACCACTTCCTCAGTTCCAAGGCTGAGCTGTAGGAGAAGGGAGCACAACTTACATTTATTCTGTGGAAGTTGATGCTCCAGTTGGCCCCAGCTCTTGAGGGAATGAATCGGTCACCATGCTTACTAGGAGAAGACATTGGAGAATTGGAAGGAGTCAAGGTTCTTCTCATCTCTGCTACCTGAATTAAAGAATAAAAGACACTGAACTTACTTTTTTGGTTGGTTTGTGAACCCTCAATTTTCTACGTTAATGTGTACTTCCTGATATTATGTATTAAAAAGGTATTACTGAACTCCACAAAAGTATCTTCACCTCTTTTTGCAACCTGAACTGAGGTTATATACTCAAAAGCTCTCTTGAAGTCAAGCTATTTGGGTATTCATAGTACAGCTGAGGAACTCACACCTGCTCACAACCCAACAAAAGACTGTGGTTTGCTTTGAGGAGGTCCCAGGTCTTCCAAAAGCTCAAGGAAAACAGTCACAAGTGAGACAGACAACAACATAACAGTGAGCCTGAGCCCATCTGTACTCACACAAGGCATTGTGTTCTCATTCTGTATGTTGATTTGCCGTAGGAGACGTCTCTCGTAGTCCTGATCCATAGTGGAAAGCTGGCTGGAGAGATCAGCAGGCTCAGGAATTTATGTTTGCGAAGTCCAAGCAGTAACTAGTGTGCTGCAACAGACAGGAGGAAAAGAACAACAAAATGTTACACTTCTCCATGTTGAAACAGCCTCTTCAAAGTCTCTGAAGCCTGTTCTTTGAACTGGAGACCACTTTTCCTATCCAGAGCATTGGTACAAAACTTGTGTGACACTGAAGAATGCAGGCAGCCGGTATTCTGTGTCTGACAGGACCTCAGCCAGTCCCCACCATACCTGGAGCACGGACTGCCCCCAGGCCCTGCAGCAGCAGAGTCTGGCAATCCTTCAGGACACGGGCATAAAAAACCCAGGCACCAGCAGCCTGTCCTGTCTAGGCACTGGCACCAGTTGCATACAGAGGTGTGGCTGCCCCATTCATGAAAGTGTTCAAGGCCAGGTTGGTCCAGGCTTGGAACAACCTGGTGTACTGAAGGTGTCCTTGGCCATGGCAGAGGGTGGAATGAGATGGGCTTTAAAGTCATTTCCAACTCAAACCATTGCGGGATTCTGCGATCCCACTACAGCTTGTTCCACTCCTCAGGTCAGGAGCACAGGAGCAGTGCTGAAGGTGGGATGCTTATAGTCATGTCAGAAGTACAGCAGACTTTAAACACCACCCACTGGAGAAACATACTAGGGATCTAGTAGTCCCAGTGAATATTCCATGTCTGATGCCTGCGCTATCCCAAATACTCCCCCTGGCTGCCACAAAGCTTGCTCACTCATATAGCTATACAGTCTATAAGCAATGTTAACATCATTTAAGCACATATTTTAAGCATATATTTTAGGACAGGGCTGCTTCATAGCTGAGATTTGCCTGCTAAATTAACATGTGCATCAATAAAAAATAAATTAGCTGACATTTGTGTGAGAATATACAGTCACAACCCTTGCCAGGCCCCAAGGGCAGAGAGCAGCACCCCCAGGGTCCAACCTTCCCCCTCACACACCTTGTGCACCTTGTCTACAGCTGACGTGGGCACAAAAACACCAGCGCCAGAGGAGACATCAAGTTGGTCTTTCAACCCAAGATAAACATGTCCAAAGGCAAAGGCGCAGTTAACACATAAGCAAATCCCCACAACACACAGGCATCTGGAGGCTGTGCAGAACAGAAAGGGATCTTCACTCCTGTTATTGCATAAACATTTATGACACCTGGCCAGAGTCCCAGATGCACAAATGGAGTTGCCTCGAGATACAAACGTGGTAAAATCCAGGAGGCAACTGCACACAAAGGCTGTGCTGGGAGGAGGCTGCCCAGGGAGCAGCTGCACAGTGCCACACTCAGGGACAGCACTGCACTGCCTCCCACTTCCTCCTGGGAAGAGGCTGCCTCCAGGAATCACAGACTTGCCCAGGCTTTTACGGTCAAAAACTTGGGTCAAGTTACCAAGCTACAAGGGGTTCAGCAGTACAGGCTGCAATTCAGCAGCTGTGATGAAGTTTTACAATATTCTGTGAAATAAGCTTGAAAACAAAGCAAAGCACACAGGCTCTGCACTGCAGAGCTGATGGCTTTGCACCTCAGAAAGTTACAGGAAATGAGGTGACATCAAGGTGGTGACCACTGGGGTTCCACAAGGCTCCATGTTAGGGCCCATTCTCTCAAGAGCCTTTGTAAGTGATTTGGGGGCAGGACTGGAAGGTCCTGAGTGGGTTTACTGAGGCCACTCACTTGGGAGGAACTGCTGACATTCTCAAGGACAGAGACGCCCCACAGAGAGATCCTGACAAATGTGAGGATTGGGAAATCCCCAACCATGCAACAAGTGACAAGGGCAGGTGTCAGATCCTGCCCTGGGATGGGGCAGCCCTGCATGCAGGGACAGACTGGGAATGAGAGGCTGGAGAGCAGCACCGTGGGAAGGGACCTGGGGCTCCTGGTCAGGGGCAGGTTGGATCTGAGTCACTGCTGTGTCCTGACAGCCCAAAGGGGCACCATGTCCTGGGGGCACCAGGCCCAGGGAGGGATTGTCCCACTCTGCTCTGCACTGGGGCAGCCTCACCTCCAGTGCTGGGGGCACTTTGGGCACCACAAGATCAGAAGGATCCAAAGCTGTTGGAGACTGTCCAAAGGAGGGACACGGAGCTGGGGAAGGGTCTGAGGAGAGGCTGAGGGCACTTGGCTCCTTCAGCTGGAGCAGAGGAGACTCAGGGGAGGCTCCTCGGGGGCTGCAGCTCCTCCCGAGGGGAGGCAGAGGGGCAGGGGCTGAGCTCTGCTCTGGGACAGGGACAGGAGCCCAGGAAGGGCTGGAGCTGTGTCAGGGCTTGGGCTGGAGCTCAGGGAAAGGTTCTTCCCCCCGAGGCTGCTGGGGCACTGCCCAGGCTCCCCAGGGAATGGTCCCAGCCCCAAGGCTGCCAGAGCTCCAGGAGCATTTGGACAACGCTCTCAGGGGTGCTCAGGGTGGGATTGTTGGGGTGTCTGTGCAGGGCCTTGTGGGTCCCCTCCCACAGGGGAGATCCTCTTTGAGCTATGCCATTTTTCAGTACAAAAACTTGGACTTCTTACAAATACTGAAATGCTTTTCTACCTTAACATTAAGCATGCCAACACTTTACAGCAGAATCCCTGAAATAGACAGTGCCAAGCTAGTTCTGATCACACCTGCTTACCTCTACCACCTCCTCCCCCAAACTTTTCTCTTTTTTAATTTAACACATTACTCCCATATGTTCTTTCAGCAGCAAAACTGCAGAAAGCTCCCAAATTAACAGAGATCGACTTCCACCAAATGAAGCAAGGAGTCAGAGACTACATAACTGCAGTGAAAAGTTAGAAGACTGTGATGCTATTAATAAAGGAGATTTGAAAGAATAAAAATTAGTGCATGCCATATCAAACATGCTCCCTCATTTTGAAGTTTACTTACCACTGCCCTTACCAACCCACAAGCTACCAAATGTGTGTCTCAAACTAAACAGTTCAACAAAATGTCCCCTCCCCCCTTTTCTTTTTTTGGGTTGTTGTTGTTTTAACACCATGAGTAAGAGAGCTCAGCCTGCAGAACCCACACGAGGAGCATGATCAGCCAGGGAACACCACACATTTGAAGTGTCCTCCCAAAAGGCTCAGCACAAAATTCGTGAGTGACCCAGATCCAGTTACACAGCAAAGAGACATTTTAAATTCTGCATCAGAAACACATTTGACTATTGAGCTTTTCAGCTCCCATCTGCCCAAATTTCACCAACAACTTTTACTCAGAAACACAGAACAGATTGTTCAACAGAGAGACTGCAGAGGCAGAACACAAGAGTGAACGTTCAGCACCTGAATAGTGACATGTTTTCACCCTAAAACCCGTGCCACTAACACAGGCCCAGGGACCAAGCAGTAACTCTGGTTTGTGGTACACTCTTGCTGTCTCTAAATTTGTCTGTGGGTAGTGAGTCCATTTCCCCCAAATCAAGTAAAAAAGACTTTGCCAGAAGGACTTGGGGGTGCTGGTGACAGCAGCATGTCACGAACATGAACTGGTGTGTGCCCAGGTGGGCAAGAGGGCCAATAGTACGTGGCTTCTGTCAGCCACAGCGTGGCCAGCAGGACCAGGACAGTGACCGTGTCCCCGTGTGCTGGGCACTGCTAAGGCCCCACCTGGAATCCTGGCGACAGTTCTGAGTCTCTCACAAGAGGGCTGGAGCATGTTTGGAGGAGAGAATGGAGCTGAGGAAGGGGCCGGAGCACCAGGAACGGCTGAGAGGAAGCTCAGCCTGGAGAAAAAAGAGGTTCAGGGGAGACATTCTCACTCTCCATGACTCCCTGGCAAGAGAGTACAGCTGGGTGGGGGCTGGGCTCTGCTCCCAGGGAACAAGGGACAGGACAAGAGGAAACAGCCTCAAGCTGTGATAGGGGAGGTTTAGGTGGGACATCAGGAGGAATTTCTTCATGGAAAGCATGATCCAACACTGGCAGAGGCTGCCCACGGCAGTGGTGGAATTCTCATCCCTGCAGGGATTTAACAGCCGTGTGGATGCAGCACTTGGGGACATAGCTTAGTGGTGGCCTTGGGCAGTGCTGGGGGAATGGCTTGACTTGATGTTAGAGGGCTTTTCCAGACTGCATGATTCTGTGATTCTATGATATATAGGCTTCAAGTTCCCTTTAAGTTGAAGAAATAAAAGATCTTGAGGAGCTACACGTGTTACATATTCTTCAGACACTATTTTGTCACTTATTATGCAGTTTATGCTTGAAGAAGAAAGGTGGGATTTGGGGGAAGGGTTTGGATTTCTCAAGAAGAATTTGTATTCTGACTTTATGTTCTTCATGCACCTTCTGTCCTGTCTCTGAATTGGCTAGATTCTCTCACAGCCCATTACCCTCAGAGCAATACTTACAGGCAGAGTTATGGTGGTGAACAAGTGCCTTTCGTTCTTTTTACTGACCCAACCTTCAAGTATTCAAACACAAAAGTGCTTTTTCTTGGTATGAATGTGTTTTTAATAAACCAGCATGCAGAATGCCAGGCCTGGCAGGGAAACAAGGGCAGTAATTCTGCAAAATGATTTCTGTGGTTTGAGGCAAGCCATACCTGTTTGGATTCCCCAGCACACACTGAAGGAGGGATAAGAGATGCAGGTTGGTTCTGTCAATTTAGACATGCTCTGCTCCAGCAGTTCAAGAGCTGGATGATTCCTGGCCCTTTTTTATTCCAAAAATTGTTCACATACCTTCTCTTCTGGAAGGTATTTGGGTGGGTAAGCGTTTAACACGAGAGGTGCTGACGATAGTGATAGACTTGGAATACCAAAGAAAGACACGATGTAGATGTAAATGTAAAGCTGAATGTATTTCCTAATTTACACAGGGCCAAAGGAGAGTAAAGGATGCCTAGGTAAATCAAATACCATTAGTGTTAAGTTGATGCTTTATTTTGAAGCATCTCAGGTCTGAAAAAGGTTGCCTGGAGCTTTTCTTACTAGTAAGTCCTCCAGATTTATAGTCAGCAAAAGAACCTACCCACACCCAGAGATGCTGCCTGCTCTTTGGGCCTTTATTAAATGGCATAGACTTTAAGGTAAAAATATGTCACTATTCAGGTGTTGAATATTTCCAAGCCCTTTGGAATAGCCCCATTATTTGCTAAGGGGAAAAGTACATAAGTACTTAGTCCTCCAAGTCATGGCCACCAGGGTTTGAAATCAAACCTAGATGTCCTGCTTCCCCAAATCCAAAGTTTTCATCTTCTTTTGATTTGACTAAACCCAATCACAACACTTGCAATCAATAAGGCAAAGCCCTCAGCTGGCAGAAGAACTGGCAGTTCCTCTATCCCTAGCAGCTGCAGTGTCCAGCCCCTCCTCATGCCAGCTCCAGGTACTGACCAAGTCACAGGAAAACCTAACTCGGCCGCAAAGGGCTGATGTTTTTGGCTGGTTTAGTAAGCATCACCTCCTCTTCAACCTGGAGTACTCCAAGAGTATTACCAGTTAGAGATTCTTTTACAGACTCTTGAACAAGCTGTAAGTGAAAACAGGGGGGAAAAAAAACCCAAAAAACCGAACAAAAAAAGCTAAGCCATAGCTTTTAGCTGTGTAATAGTCAAGACTATCAGGAATGCATTCAGAATGCCAAGGCTTCACAGGGCAGCCTCTGGGAACAAGCAAGATACTCTGTGCTTGGCCAAGCCCAAGCAGAACTTGTCCACATTTAACCAGCCAAGGAACATTACACCAACCAAGCAAACCTTTTCAGGAACTGGCCTCCTTTCAAACCAGGAATAGCACAAAAAGTTACAGTTGTGTGTTTTACCAATGCTTACCTTTTTAAATCTACAAGGATATAATTTGCTACTCAGCAATTTACTAGTGTATAGTGTGAGAAGCATTTATAAAATTAGCCATTTACCTCTGTGCAATGGGATCAGTTAAAGCTTTATTTCAAAACAAACTGAAAAAACTTTGGTGCCTTGCCCTCATCAGAAAAGCATGTTCACAGCTTCGTACGACAGAGATCACACTTATGACAACAAAAAAATTACTCCAGTGTTATGGTGTCAGATGAGATCTTCACCATTAGTACTCCCACTCCGGAAGATTACTCCACCAAAATCCAAGACACTGGACCATGGCAAGAGCCATCACACCACAGCAGTGTACTTCAGAGCATAAGTGGCTGCTCTTCACTGGAGGTACTGCAATATTCCATATTTTTCTGCCTTTCCAAAGCATCTTGCCAAGCACCTCCTGCCTTGGGCACTCAGAAACACCTTTATGCATTCACTGCCATCAGCCTTACAATGCCCCTGTTCCAAAAGTGCCAACTTTTAGTGGCAGAGATACACACAAATTGAACTCTAGTTTCATTTGAAGGCAGAGTGGTTCAAGGGCAGAGCCAAAACACTGATTGCATCTCCTGCCTGCACTCAGCCACCTAGTCTGGGACAGGAGTACAGAAGCTGGAGATATAAGTGAAATGCACAGCGATCAGTGCCTCCCCTCACTTCCCATGGCAGAAAACATCTCTCCTTCTTCACAGGCAGAAAATGTCCCCCTTTCCTCACAGGCACAGGCCTAACCTGCAATCCAGATTAGAGGTGACAAACATTTGACCTCCACCTGCACTCACAGACAAGCTTCACAGCCCTCTATGATAGCTTCAGAAGCTCAGGTAAAGCTTCACATCCACCATCCCAAAGTGATGCACAATCTCTTCACGATGACAGAGAAACTGACCAGCAAACCACAAAAATTTAGGGCACTCTGATGACCAAGGCTGCAGGAAGCCTGAGGGAGCCAAGGACATAATGCTCATGACACAAAGCTGTTTGTAGCCTGGACTATCACGAGCCAGCAGAAACTCAGGGTTGTAAGACCTTCAGGAAACAGCAAAATCTCAGTCTTCAGAAGGGCCTTTACCACAGATAAACACTGCCACCACTAATCACAGAATCCCAGAATAGTTTGGGATTGAAAGGCACCTTAAAGTTCATCTTGTTTCACCCCTGCCATGAGCAAGGACACCTTCCACCACACCAGGTTGCTCCAAGCCCTGGCCAACCTGGCCTTGGACACTTCCAGGGATCCAGGGACAGCCACAGCTGCTCTGGGCACCCTGTGCCAGAGCCTCTCCACCCTCACAGGGAAGAATTTCTTCCTAATGTCTATTCAGTCTTCTCAGTACAACATTACAAGCCCAAAAGGTTTTCACCAGGATTTTTATATACACAACAGCTGCTCTTAAATGCAAGTGCTCCTCGAAGAGGACACTCCAGAAAGCCCACATCACTCTTGCTGCCTCACACAGACGATGCTCAGGTATCACCATTGCTTTCAGCATAGATGTTTTTCCTAAATCCCTTTTTATCCATAACTAAAGAAAAAAAAGGGAAGATGACAGTCAAGCCTGTACTCCAAAGATCAGGCTATTTTCAACTGTTCAACTGAAACTCAAATACAAGTGATGGGCAACTACAGAGATCAGAACCAGCAGCCGCCCCACCGATGCAGCCACACAGCAGCCAGGCCCCTTGCTGAGGGGTTCCAAATTTGCCTCAGCCAGTTTTTAATAAGTCAGGAGAATTGTACTGTTGTTATTTTACCTTCATAGATGATGTTTTCATTCAATACACATCCCACTGCAGCACACCATTGTCTCTTGGCAGTGCAGAGCTTATCCAAGCAGACATGATAACCATGCACTCAGCAGGGGACTTCTTAGAAAATCACCACTATTAAACCCCTTTTTTATTGCTTGCAGGTGCTGATTATTTCACCATGATGCTCCATAAATAAGAGGGACACACTTGTTCCCAGGGAATACAAAACACAGCATGAAGTCCTCAGCAGCGCAGGAAGCCTTGTGCTGGGAACCAAAGCAGAACACATGGGGTCACTTCCATGGTACCTCCTGCCCATGGGCCAAAAGGCCCCTAAATTAACAGGAAGTCTTCCTAAAGAGGTTCATCTGCTACAAAAGCATAACAAACAAGAGGCAGCAGCAGGAACACTCTGGTTTCGGAGATGCAGTAACTGGCCAACACACCTTGTGAAGCAGCACCTGCACTCCTGGGCTGTGCTGGCTGTCACTGGCTCAGGGACACTCCAAGGGCTGGGGTGAAGAGTAGGTTCAGCACCAGCAGGTCTTGCCTGAGAAACACCAAGTGCTGAGCAAGTTCTCCTGCTCCCATGTGCCAATAGAAGAGGTTCCCGCTGGTCCCTTGTGCTCAAGCACAACAGCACAGAAGCCCATCCCTTCTGCAGGTGCTGCGGGCTAATTCCTGCATTGGGGAAGGGGCTGGGTATGATTTTCCCGAGGTACTTCTTGGCAAGGAGGGGGCATGCACTAACCTTACAATGTTCTGCTTTGAGATTTCATCTCAGTCTGGGACATAACTAGCGTCACACATGTGCCTCTCACGAGGCAGGGCCAAATAAAACCCCACAGTTCTCTCCACACTGCCTGGCCCCTAGAACTCCCCTTGGATACAGAAGCTCAGCTCTGGACAGTCACTGGCCTCCACAGAAGGCCAGTTATAGCCACAGCACCTCTGTTTCCACCATCACCTGGTGGAAGTTTTCCCTACACAAACATGTTTGTACAAGTCACTGGACAGACAGGAGAAACAAAGGTTCTGTTTTCAACCAGCATATGATGGCATCTATTCTGGTAATCACCTGGAAGATATTTACTTGTTTAATTATTCTGTGAAGAATCAAAGAATCATTTAGGTTGGAAAAGCCCCCCTAAGATCAGAGTCCAACTGTCCTCCCAGCACTATCAAGGCCAACACTAACCATGCCCCAGGTGCCAGATCCACATGCCTGTTAAATCCCTGCAGGGACGGGGACTCCACCACTGCCCTGCATCCCAGTGTTACATGGAATCACAGGGTGGGCCAGGTTGGAAGGACCACAATGGTCATCTGGTCCCATCCCCCTGCTTAAGCAGGGTCACCCCAGAACACATGGCACAGGATTGTGTCCAGACACTTCAGGAAGATCTCCAGTCAGGGAGACTACACACCTTCCCTGGGCAGCCTGTTCCAATGCTCAGTCACTGCACAGTGGAATTCTTCCTCATGTTCAGGTGGAATTTCCTGGGCATCAGTTCCTGCCCCTCCTTCTTGTCCCATTGCTGGGCCCCATGGAGCAGAGCCTGGTCTCTGCTCTGAGCCCTTCCTACAGACACTGAGAGATGACGAGGGCTGAGGTCCCCTCTCAGCTGTGTCTCCTCTCAAGGCTGAACAGACACAGCTTGCTGAGCATTTCCTGAAGACAGAGATGTTCCAGTCCCTTCAGCATCTCCACAGCATCCACTGGACCCGCTCCAGGAGCTCCATGTCCCTCCTGTCCAGAACTGGACACAGCACTCCAGATTTGCCTCAGCAGGGCCATGAAGATGAGCAGGATCACCTCCCTCAACCTGCTGGCAATGCTCTTCCTAATGCACACCAGGATCTCACAGGCCCCTTGGGCCCTGGGACACATGGCTGGTCAGGAACAGTCTGCTGTTCACCAGGACACCCAGGGCCCCCTGCAGCTGCCCTCCAGCAGGTCAGCCCCCAGCCTGGACTGGGGTTATCCCTCCCCAGGTAGAGGATCCTACACTTGCCCTTGCTGAAGTTCTGACAGTTCTTTCCTGCCCACCTTTCCAGCCTGTTGAGGCCCTTCTGCAGGGCTGCACAGCCCTGGGGGGCATTGGCCATTGCTCCTGCTCTGTGTCAGCAGCTGAGAAGGCACCAACCCCTTCATCCAGCCACTGATGGATGAGTTAAACAACACTGGGCACAGGACTGAACCTGGGGGGCTAAAAAAAAGAAAGTGGGGATGGACAGAGTTAAGTACTTGGACCTTAGGGACACAGGGTCCTTAGAAATTTTTTTAATAAGTTTTTACATGTTGGTCACTCTAGACTCAAAGAGGACTGACTTCGGAGCAGAAAAAAGGACAAGAAAAGGCTACAGTCTGCATTTTATAACAACTTATGGAACCTTCAGGGCTTTTTGCTTGTTTCTGTTTAGTAGTTTCTATTCTCTGAGCACATTTTTCATATGGCTACTGGCTTTAATAATATTCAGTTTCCCTTCAAAAAATCCACAGAAGACGGTTGTTCAATTATCTTGTACTTCTAAGTGTGTAAAGACAGCTAAAAGCACCAGCTTTATAGATACACACTCTGGTAAGGCTTACAGTAAAGGAGAAGTCAGTGCACTATAAACAAAGATTAAAAATTCACCAGCAGCCCTATCCTCAGAGCTTTACCGAAAGGTCAGGCATCCAAACCTCTGCTTCATCATAACACTTAATGCAACGGTGCCCCTGGACAAATAACAAAAGTAAACCACAGAATTTACGAAACATGACAGACTCAGTCAACAGCCCCAGAAAACTCTGCTTCTGAATTAATTATAATAATCAAAAAACCAAAATCAGACTAATACAAGATCATAGACTCCCACAACGGTTTGGGCTTGAAGGCACCTTAAAGCTCATCTCATTCCATCACTTCCATGGGTAGGGACACCTTCCACTAGCCCAGGTTGCTCCAAGCCCTGTCCAGCCTGGCCTTGGACACTTCCAGGAATCCAGGGGCAGCCACAGCTGCTCTGGGCAACCTCTGATAGGGCCTCACCATCCTCACAGATAACGATTCCATCCCAATATCCCATCTAACCCTGCCTTCTGTAAGTGGGAAGCCATTCCCTCTTCTCCTGTCCCTCCAGGCTCTTGTACATAGTCTCTCCATCTTTTTTGTTGGCTCCTTCAGATTCTAGAAGGCTGCAATGAGGTTTTGTTGCTCACAGCAGAACTGCTCTTTGAAGAACCTTCAGCACAAAATAGTGGGGAGTTATCATTAAATACATGCAGGAAGAATCAGCACCTCACAAGAAAATGGGCACAAAGCCTTTGAGAGCTGCAAATCAAGAGAAAACAATCAAACAATCCTCCATGCCACGAATCCAACAACACCTTCCCGAGGTGACTCCAGTGTGACCTGAGAAACCTCCCTGCCCCAGCAGAACCTTCTCACCACCTGGAAGACCTTCAGCTCAGGCTGATCCTGCGTACAAATCCCATGTACAAAATGTCAACAACAGGTGAAAAACACGGTGATAAAACACAAAGCGACAACGAGCTCCCTCAGACCCCAGAGCCACCGGGTGGACAGGGTACATCCACCCTCACTGTATGTAAACAACAGACTGCTGGCCAGAGTTTCTGCTGCTGCCTGACAGATCCCTTTAGGTATAAGATCCACACCACTAAAATCTCTGTTACCGTTTACGTTATCAACTTGATCAAGAACCAAGAGCTGATCCAGGCTTCGCTCTTTGCGTCTTTCCCCAGGGGCCCAGGGCATAAGGACCAAGCGAAGGGGTTACACCGCGAGCTTCCAGCTGCTTTTCACGGCTCCGGCCCCGGGTGCCGGTGCGGGATGCCCGTTAGCAAACACACTGGAGCGTTGGGGCTCACCGGCCGCGCCGTGACGGGGCACAGCCCGCCTGGGCCCGCAGGAACCGGCACAGACTGGGCCCCTCCTGCCAGGCCTGACAAAGCACCGCAACGGGTGGGGAGGGAGAGGCGGAGCTGCTCGGTGACCGGCTGCCGAGGGAGAGAGGGAGGGAGAAAAGGACTAAAGGAGGCAAGGCA
>VXBB01003081.1:67235-88242 GCA_013399915.1 Illadopsis cleaveri | reverse complement strand
TTGGGTCGGGGCGGTTCGCGGCGTGTTTGGGGCGCGGTGTCACGGCCCGGTCCGGCCGTGCCCGAGGCCGGGGCCGCTCCGCCGGCAGCGATGTTTCCGCCCACAGCGCTGACATTCCGCCGGTGCTGACTCGCCCTGCCAGCGCTGCTCTCTCGGAGCCGGGGCAGGTGTCCCGGTGCCGCGGCCGGGCTCCGCTCCTCGCTGGAGAAGTTCCCTCGGGTTCGCTTCTCTGCGTCCCGGCACGGGCCCCTTTGGGCTCTGCTGCCGGGGAGGTGTCGGTGCTCTGAGGGCGTTTGGAGGAGCTGTGGGCACCCTGCCTGCTCTGAGGGTCGAGGCTGGGGCGTGTGGCCTCGGAACTGCCGTTTAAACCAGAAGTTGTTGATTCTTGTGCTGTGTGGTGACCTCTGCAGAGATGCTGTGACCTGCTGTCACTCTGCTGTGTCGAGAAAAGTTTTCTGAGTGTCCGTGTTAGACCTTGGAGATGCTGTCGGGGCTTTCAGAGTTGTTTGTCCCTCAGTGTTTCGTTGGTTATTCAGTAGGCAGTGCAGCTCTCGGTCAGGACTCACAGGCCCTGTTGTGAGTTGGGAGGATCAGCAGTGGCCCAGACAATGTTGTTGTGATGCTTTTCTCCTTGAGAGCAAAGTTCCCTCGCTTTTGGTAGGGAGTTGCAGGGGATGAGAGCCACAGTTTCAGTTCCCTGGAGCCGGGATTTTGGCTCTGTTTATGTGGAAGTTGGAGGAGCTCCCTGTGCTGGAGGTGGTAGCAGGGAAGGAAGGGCTCTGTATGGTGGATAACTCATGGAACTGATGCTGTGCACACTCGGGCTGTGCTGCTGGCTGTCATTTGTCCCTTTATCTGCCTCGGAGCAGAGTCACTCCCTGGAGCAGAGGGTGGTGTGGTGGCACTGCCAGGACTCAGCACTGGCACTGGGTGTGACACCAGAGTTGGGAGGGAGGTACCCATCTCACTTTGCTGATTTGTGCTGCATTTTGTCCACGGGATCTCAGCTTAATACACAAAGCAGCAACATCAGCAATCCCAGAGTGGAGTATCCAACCCCAGAAATGTCTCTTTTTAATTAAATGTCTCACAATTAAATGTCTCTTATTTGGTTCTGTGGCTCCAGTGTGGTCTGGTGTGTGGTGCTGTTTGTAAGTGACACTTGCACAGCTGGACAAGCTGAGATGTTCAAACCTGGGGCTGGAGTGAGCAGGAGGGTCTATGGGCTGGTAAAACCCCTGTGGTGCACAGACAAAGGACTGCAAACTTCCCTGCACTGGAATTAAACTTCCCAGACCTCTTGGGCCAGGCTGAACTCCCTGGTACCTGTTGGATCAGGTCCTGCTTTGGGCACCTCTCTGGGAGCTGACCAGCAGTGATGATCTTCCTCCTGAAACACCACTGAAGGCAACTTTCCTGCTCTTTCTCTTCCCAGTGAAACGTGATGTCCAGGAAAACGATGAGGAGGCCGTGCAAGTCAAAGAGCAGAGCATCCTGGAGCTGGGGTCACTGCTGGCCAAGACTGGGCAGGCAGAAGGTGAGCCTGAAATCAGGAATTGAGGTAACAGGTAGGAGACCCTGCAGCCAATGGATTTAGTCTCCTTACTTAGTGGGATAGCTGGAAAAACAGCTTTTGGCAGGAAATGTTTTCTCAGAGACAAGACAAAAGCTAAAATCCAAATAAAGAACATTAATATTAATCTGGCGTTGCTTGGCCCAGTGTTCCAAACAGTGCACAGTTCAGTCTGTGGCCCTTTGATGTGGGGCTGTTTCAGTGTGAGTGACTAAAGTTTTCCCAAGTTGTTATGTTGGACATGAGAGGTGTCTCCTGGTTGGTTTCAAATGGGAAAGTTTGTCCCATAAAATACTTTCTCACCAGCAGCTCCTCACAATCAATTGATTTATCTGCTGGACCATTACATCAGCAGCCCCTGCCCAGCTCTGCATGGGACAGTTCCTCTATTGTGAGAATGTGAGGGGACAGGGATGGAGTAGAGTTCTCTGTTCAGTGATGATTTTGAGTCTGTTCCTGTCTCCTGTTTCCTGGAGAGCTCAAGGCAGCAGTTGATTGTTTTGCACTCAGCAGTTTAGGGCTGTGCTGTGCCTTTCCCCTGGAGCATTTCAGGGCACTCTGTGTCTGTACCCAGAGTGTTCAGTGGTTGGGCTGCAGCCCTGGGCAGTGGAAAATGTTTGTTTGCAAGTCTGGCACGGGGTGGGGAGAGCACCCAGCAGAAGGTTCAATCCCACTGGAAGCATTGGGACACCAGGCCTAACTTTGGAGTAGCTCATGGACAGCTCTGTGAGGGCTCAGCCACAGGTCCAGGTCACAGTTTGTGTCTGTTGTGAAATGTCCCTTGGTGTCCCACTGGGCTTGGGAAGCTCCTGTGGGGCTGGGCCATTTCCCTGCTGTGCCCCCATCACACGTGCTGGGATGAGCATTCCAGTGATCCCACTGTGAGTTGCAGTTGGACAGGGCTGGGGACAGTGCATGAGTGGCCCTGAGAGCGTGCTGGAAGCAAAGGTGCTGTTCTTGTCACCTCACTTAGGTGTCCACCTCTCATCCCTGCTGGGGGCTGCTTTTAGGGTCCCTGGGGAAAAACAAGCCCTTCCAGCACAGGGTTCAGCTGCTCCTGCAGGACACAGGAAGCTGCTGTGCAAGTGCCCCTTCCTGGCTGAAGTCAGGGAGCTCAGTGTGGGTGTCTCTGCTGTGCCAGTGCCCTTTGCACCCTTGTGTTTGCTCACCAGAGATCACCAAACATGGCTGGGCCCTGCAGCAGAGGAGATGTGTGTGTATTTGGGTAAAAAGGGGGAAATCTGAGTCTCTTCAGGTCACTGTGGATGTGCTGCTGGTGAGCAGAACTGAGGGCAGAGTTCTTGTGGCCTCCTCACCTCTGCAGAGCTTGGGGCAGTGTTGAGTTTAAGCTGAAGTTTGACACAAGGATAAAGAGCTCCAGGGTTTTCCCAGAGGGTGGTGATTGATAGATTTATTTTCTGTCAAGGGGATGGCTGAGGAATTGAAAATAACACTGTTAAATCATCAAACTCAGGGTTATGAGGGGGCAAACATGGAATGTATTTGTGGTCTGTTAAAGGTACCACTAAACTGCAGGGTGAGTGTTCTGGAGGGAAGAAAATGGCCTTAGTGCCATTCAGAAGCCAGGTGTGTGTGTGCACCTCAGAGGGAGATCAGTAGGATGTGGGAGTGTTTCCTGGAGTTGTGGAACTGCGGGATGAAGGAAGGGGTACCCTGGCTTAGGGTGGTGCTGGAACTGTGGGAAGGGCTCTGTCCCTTCTCCTCCTGTCAGCTTTCTGCGTGGGAGTGACAAGTCAGGGGCAGCAGCACCATCACCAGGGGCAGACACTGGGATTTCATCCTGTGGCCTTCACTGCACAGGGTTTGGTTTTAGCCAGTGGAACTTCTTGGACAGGTTTGAGGGGTTCCAGTGCCCAAAGATGTGGTGGCTGCACTGTTCCTGGAAAGTGGATACTGGGAAGGAATTGTCCCTGGGAGGGTGGGGAGGCCCTGGCACAGGGTGCCCAGAGCAGCTGTGGCTGCCCCTGGATCCCTGGAAGTGTCCAAGGCCAGGCTGGGCATTGGGGTTTGGAGCAGCCTGGGACAGTGGAAGGTGTCCCTGCCATGGCAGGGATGGCACTGGATGGATTTTAAGGTTCCTTCCAACCAAACTTTTCTGTGATTCTGTGACTCTACTGAACTGCAGTCTTTGTTTACAAAAATAACAATAATAAAAGTGACCCCCTTAAATCCTTAATCTTTATCAAGCGAATAAGCTTGTAGATGGATTAGTTTTCTTTATGACAGTTCCAGATTTTTATAGCATTTCACAGAACTATAGGGTTGGAATAACTTGGATCAGGAATTTGGATATGTGGAGTGTTAGCTGGTGGAAGCACTTCCCTGAGGATGAGCTGCAGGCTTCATTTTCCAGAGCTGCTGCTCATCACTCCTGCAGAGCTGTCAATCCCACCCCTTTACCAGGCATTGCATTTTCTTTAGAAAAATAAAATCCTAAAAATAGTTGATGGTTACATTGGTAGGAGAGAGAAATTTCTGTGGGAACTTTGAGCCTGCATGGCTGAATGTGGAGTTTGCAGGGTGCACAGCTGCATTCCAGCTGTTGACTTGGAATCTGCTTTCTGGGGCAGCTCTGGAGCACATCAGTGGGATGATAAACAGTGCAGTATGTTCCACTGGAGTTTTCCTTCTTTGTTCTGGAGTTCCTGTGGGAAAGAGTGTGTTGGGCACTGATTCCATTGCTCCTGAGGAGCTGGTGGAGCACAGGGATGCACAGGAGGAAGGTTCCTGGTGGTACTTGAGAGCTGATGGATCTTGGAGAGCCTCAATGAGACAGATCCAGAGCCCACCTTTCCCAGCTCCCACCGAGGTGCTGGAGAGGAGCTTTGTGCAGAGCTGATATGTTGGATTGTCTGTGGTTGTTTGCTGTGTGTGAGACCAAAGTGTTTGCCTTGGATTAAAATGATTGGGATTTGCATCCAGGAGATTAAAGGGACCCCAGAACAGGATGGTGTGGGAAGAGTCATGGAGCAGCAGGTTCCTTGTGGAGTAAAGACTGTCAGCCTGCAGGTTGCAATCTGAGATATTAAAGTAGCTGCACCTTAAGTGTAGAAAAAGCTGCCTGTTTATGCTCTGGTAGAGATAAAATCAAACTTTTATGGAAGCAGGTGTGGCAGTCAGAGCGTCCTGTGGTGTTCTTTACTGACTCCAGGTGTTTTGCTGGGGTCAGGATCTGTGGTTCGCTGGGTTGGGATCTCCTGCACTGCAGTTTGGGAAATAAAGCTGAGGATCACACTTGAGATAAGTTCAGTTTGTTCTAAGTCTGCACTTTGAGATGTTTGGAAACCTTCCAGTGTCTTGAGGAACTCCAGGAGCTGGAGAGGGACTTGGACAAGGGCCTGGAGTGACAGGACACAGGGAATGGCTTCCCACTGCCCAGGGCAGGGCTGGATGGGAGATTGGGCAGGAATTGTTCCCTGGGAGGGTGGGCAGGCCCTGGCACAGGGTGCCCAGAGCAGCTGTGGCTGCCCCTGGATCCCTGGAAGTGTCCAAGGCCAGGTTGGACATTGGGGCTTGGGTCACGCTGGGACAGTGGGAGGTGTCCCTGCCCATGGCAGGGGTGGGAATGGATGGGCTTTAAGGTCCCTCCCAACCCAAACCATCTTGGGATTCTATGGTCACTATGAGTGATTGGGAAAAAGTGAGTTCCACGTGTTAAGAGTGTGATAAATGAGGTATATCAGGCTAGATTAAACTCAAATAGGTTAAAAAAGTCAAAAATAGGAACAATCATTTTTAGATATTAATAAGATGTTGTTATAACAATTAGCATTAGCATTCTTTAGCATTACTGCTAAGTGAAATACAGAAGAATCCTTGTTTACATTTGTTTTTATTGGAATCCTTCCAAACTGAAATTCTCCTGATACTCCTCCATATACTAATTGAAATAAAATTAGACTAATCTCTTATTTTAGTTTTGATTCGATACCAGTTTGGTGTAGAAGGTTTCTGAATTACTCATTACCAGCTTTGTTTTGATTTTTCTTTTCTGTGGAATCTTGTAAACACAGTAGTGTGAGATCCACCTGATATTTGGGTGAGACTTGGAAATCTGGGGCAGGGAGCTGTGATTTCAGTGTGCAGCCCTGGTGCTGATGAGTCAGCACTGAACCCTGCCCCTCTGCAGGATCATCTTCCCAAACTGGGAGCAGCCCTGGCCGGGACCTCCCCAAAACCACGTGGTGTTTGTTGTAGGAGACTTTTCACTTGGGCTCTGCAGTTCCAGCACGTCCAACATTCCTGAGTGGCTCTGAGTGCTGGAGCTGCTGTGCTGTGACTGCCACGTTCCTGTGCTCCCTGGGAATGACACTTCAGTGTTTCTCCATAAAAAAAAAGACAGTTCCTTTTTCCACCTCTTGTAAAGACAGGTTTTGTAACTGGGAATTAATGAGGAGACTTAGAAGCAAAAATGTCATTAAGTGAGGTCAGAGCTGATCTGGTAACGGTGAAGGTGGAGTTGGAGTATTAAGGAATATGTGGTGGAGAACAAGGTGGATCCAACATCCTGGGCGTGGCTAGGTGGGGCAGATTAAAGCATGGAAGTGAGTAAATAAAAACACACCTAAATTATAAACTCCATTCCTCATTTTACAAAAAAATCTCAAAGCATTTACTAGACCCTTACATTTTAAAACACTCCTGAGGCAGTTCCAACTGGTGGTCACTGGGGAGCTGCAGTGACAGGCAGTGCTGTGGTGAGGCTGGAGCCCCCAGTCCCCTGTGCAGTCCCTTGTTTGCTTCAGGGCTGCCCTGCAGGTGACATTTGTTGCTCTGTTCTGTGGATGATGCTGAAAAACCACCTGGGAAATGTTTGGTGTGACATGCCCTGCTGGTACGTGTGACGTGTGGCTGCTGCAGCTCGGTGCAGCTCTTGGCTGGGGGGTTGTGTTTCATGTTTTGGGGTTTTTGCAGAGCTGGGAGGACTCCTGAAGTACGTCCGGCCCTTCCTGAACTCCATCAGCAAAGCCAAGGCCGCGCGCCTGGTGCGCTCCCTGCTCGACCTCTTCCTGGACATGGAGGCAGCCACGGGACAGGAGGTGAGCCTGCACTTCCTGCACCAGGCTGTTCCTCAAAAGCCTGCAGCACCGTTATCTGACCTAGTTTGCTTCTCACTGAAGAATTATTCATGTCAGGAAGCAGACTTTTAATGCATTTGGATGTATTTTATAAATAAAACATCAGATAATTGAATTCATAACCATGTTTTTCTGCAAGCCTCTCCCTGCTGCAGGTTAGGAGTGGTTCCCACCATGGGCATTTGTCTTAGATTCATGTTGCTTCCTTAGGTTGTGCCAGGGGAGGTTTAGATTGGATATTAGGGAAAATTCCTTTACTGAATGCATTGTCCAGCCCTGACACAGCTGCCCAGGGCAGTGGTGGAATCCCTGTCCCTGGAAGGATTTAAAAGCTGTGTGAATGTGGCACTTGGGGACATGGGTCAGTGGTAGCCTTGCAGTGCTGGGGGAATGGTTGGACTCCATAATCTTAGAGGGCTTTTTCCAGCCTCAGTGATTGTAGGTGAAGCATTGGGAGTGTTTTGTAGTGTGGTCAGTGCTGGGGATGTGTTCCCAGGGAGCTTGGAGCAGGAATGGTGGGGGTGGTGTGGGGGCTGGTCAGGATTGCACATGGACACACCTGTGATGGCTGTTTTAGTGCACAGAGATACAAAAGTTACTCCTGAAGTGGGAGTGGAAAGGGGTTTTGCAGCTACCAGGTGTCAACTGCTTCAGTGGATGAGCTCCCCCACCAGAAAACCAGAGACAGTCTAAGATAGTGCCCAGTTTGTTTTCACTCCATTCTCATCAGCTCCACAGGATATATTTGTCTTAGTTTTTCTTTTTTTTCCCCCCAATTGTTGTTTTTTGGGGAGTAGGATAAGGACAGGAGCACCTTGGCAGTGCTTCCAGGCTGTGCTGCCCTGCAGGGGGTTATGCTGGCACACCAAGGCTGGCACAGGAAGGGTCTGAGCAGCAGGTTAGGGACAAAACCCACATGAAACCTGCACTCAGGGACTGGCAGATTGCAGGCTGGAGAACTTCTGCCATGCTGAGGGGCAGGTGATGTTCTCATTAGCCAAATTAGCACAAAATTAGTCAAATCAGAACTGACATCCTCTAGTACAGGAAACCCAGCCAATGCCCCTTGTTTGCTTTTCAGTCCTCGTGGCTTGTGGGTGATGAATGGTGACAGAATGTTTTCCCCCTCTTTCTTCAACAGACAAGGTCAGAGGAAATGGGGTGGGATGTGCAGGTGAGAAGGGAGACTTCTAAAAATGTCAGGAGGAAATGAGCAGCTGCAGGCTTTTCTCAAGGTAGTGTGGTGTAAACTGCATTTGGATGCAGTTGCAAAGGAGGAACAGGTTGGAGTAACAGCGATGGAAATAATAAAAAGTCAGTCAAAACAGTCACTTTAGAGCATATTCTGAAGCTAAACCCAAAACCTTAAGGAGGGATGACATCAACTTGTGAGGTCTTTGATGCAGCAATCTTAAATCTTTCAGAAATGTTCTGAGGATTGTCTGCTTCCTCAGGGTAACTCGCATCCAGAATGCTCCCAGGAGCCCAGTAAAGCAGTGAAATTGGAGATTTCTCCAGCTCCTAATGCTCCAGCTATCATCCTGTAATAAATTGAAATTTCATAATGGCTTTTCATAAAATGTTCACGTTTAATAAGCAGTGAGAAGGAGCTGACAAGGCTTGCAGTGTTGAACTGCAATCCAGAGTTTTGGGAAGAGGCATTCCTGAGCCTGGCACCACAGGATGACTTACTGTGTATTATTGGCCATATAAGATACAGTAATATCTAACTGAGATGGAACAGTTCTGCTTTATCCATCAAGCCTGAAAAATATGGGAAGATTCTGAGTTTCTTTGCTGTGCTTTGAAATGATGGATGAGGCCCCCAAAGCAGAGCCCAGCACCTCTGCTGCTTTATACAGATTACATGATCTATCTAGGCCCTAAAGCACATGAAATTTATTTTTCTTTATTGAAAATACACCGTGACTGTGGGTTTAAACTCTGGGAAAGCATTAATGCCTACCCCAAATGCATTAATGCCTACCCCAAATTTGACACCTCTGGTGTAATTGGGAGGCATTTGGGATGGGTACTGACAAAATGTCTAAAATTGACTGATTTCTTTCTGCTTCCCTTTAAGGTTGACCTGTGTTTAGAGTGTATTGAATGGGCCAAATCAGAGAAGAGGACTTTCCTACGCCAGGCTCTGGAGGTAGGTCTCAGATCCCAAACATGTGGAGCAGCATCATCCCCTTGTCACATTTAATACCAGTAAAAGTAGAGCACTTGTGTGCTGTTCAGATCTTTCTGTGTGTCAGTGGAGGGCATTAAATACACTGAAATTCTCCTTAAAAATGCAGGGTTTTACTCCTTGTGCAGTAGGCCTTGCACAACTGGACCACACAATGTGACAAATACAGATGAATATAGTGAAGTCTGTACAGAGAAGAATGCAAAGCTTCATTTTACAAAACAAATCTGTTCTGGCTTTCCTCACAGCAGTTCCTTTTCTGTTCTCCAGGCGAGGCTGGTCTCTCTCTACTTCGACACCAAGAGGTACCAAGAAGCTCTGCAGCTAGGTGAGGCTCCCACTAGGTGGTGGTAAATCTTTGCTTTTAATTTACTCCTGACAAGGAAAGCCATTGCCAGTGTCATGTTCCTTGAGAAGTTGCACAGCATTTGGGTCTTAAATTTCTCAGTGCTGGTCCAGTTCTGCCACCTTTTGCAGTAGGTGGGTGATAACAGCTCTTAGAGGTGTCCTTGTTCTCGCTGTTTCACCATCCTTACCCATCTCACCTGGGCCTAAGGCCAGTTTGAATGGGGCTTGGAGCAACTGGGAGGTGTCCCTGCCCATTTGGGAGTGGAATGAGATGAGCTTTAAGGCCCCTTCCAGCCCAAACCCCTCTGGGATTCTGTGATTTGTTCAGTGCAGATGATTTTGGGAGCTGTATCGAGCTGAAGGCCACGTTTAGCTCCTGCTGGAAAATGCAGGAATACTCTGCTGTGGCCACAGAGGATGAAGTGAGAAAGCAGCATTTTTCCAATTTGCCCAAACACAGCTCCAGTAAAACCAGGAAATGGCAAAACCTCTGTGGGTGTCATTAGCCAGGGTCCTGTGGAGGCTTTAAGAATTTGCCCCTGCACCACCTGAGGGATGGTAATGAACCAGTAAACTCCTGCTTTGCCCCAAAGCAGAGTAAAGCAGGACCTCTTACAGCTCCCCTGATGCTTTTAAAATGCTCATTTTGCACATGACTGCAGTGCTGTGAGTGAGGCTTAAGCCGTAATTGAGATTTAAGCTTTAAGTGAGGTTTAAGCTGTCAGTGGTTTAAGCTGTGAGGTTGAAGCTGTCTGAGGGGTATTTGCACAGCCTGCTCTGCCAGGGCTGAAGGGCAATTGCATGGACACAGCCTGAACTGCTCACCTGGGACCCAGAACTTCTTAACCTGTGTGGTAGCACGAGCCTGTGTCATGTCCAGAGTCACCTGGGTGACATGTATCTCATCAGAATGCTGAGGTCATGGTTCATGGAATTCTGTATGGAATTAGAACCACTTTGCACAGGGATAGATAATGAACTCAGGTTTAAACTGATCAGAGGCCACACTCCAAAACTGTGCTTAATTAATTTAATCCCTTGGCTGGTGACGGGACTGCTTGGGGAGTTGGGAAGGTCTGTACTTCTCGGGCAGGCTCTGATGCTCTGTCAGGACATCAGTGTTGTGCACAGCATTCCTGTGTGGCTGAGGAGGTGGTTGTGTCCATGGCTGTGGGGAGTATTTGCAAGCAGAGTCTCAGGGATGTTTCCAGGGAGAAGTTCTGCAGTTTCAGCTCTGATTATCAGCTCCTGAGCACAGCAAGGGAGGAGGAGGTTTTTATATCTGCTCACCCTAAGTTACCTCTTCAGTGGGGGAAAGAAGAGGACAAGTTTCTTCTAGGACTGACTCATTCTGTCCTCACAAGGCTGTGATGTGGCAGCTTGTCTTGGCATTTCTTAGGCTGTCCCTTCCTGCCTCCTAAGTCTGACCTATAGATGTTCTGTGTTAAAATCATTCCTTCCTCATACCATGTTCTCAGGAGTTTCTTGAGGATGCTCTGTGATGCAGAGGGGGCAGTTCTGCAGGAGTTCCCTGTGGGAGAGAGAAATCACCTGGGAACAGGTGCCAGAGTGACCATCCCAACTGCCCAGCCCCTCCAGGACACTCTGCTGCCCACACACCACCTCTGACACAAAACTGCTTCATCCTCCTGCTGTGGACTAGCACTGTCCCACCATTATTCCCTCTCCTGCACTTTTTCTTGGAAGAACAGGCTGTGTGAGCCTCATGTCCCTCCCTCAAAGCTCTGACTGCTGGGGGAGGACAGGTGGCACCTGGAGAGCTTTGGTTTGTGTGGGTGCTGATGCAGAGCAGGTCACAGTTTTGTCCTTGCCCTCTGCCAGGCTCCCAGCTGCTTCGGGAGTTGAAGAAGATGGATGACAAGGCACTGCTGGTGGAAGTGCAGCTCCTAGAGAGCAAGACTTACCATGCCCTGAGCAACCTGCCAAAAGCAAGAGCAGCCTTAACCTCGGCACGTACCACGGCCAATGCCATCTACTGTCCCCCCAAGCTGCAGGCAGCGCTGGACATGCAGTCAGGTGAGGCCTTTGGGACAAGGACAACACCCAGGACTCGTCCTGACACATCAGTTGTCTGATACTTGTTTTTTCTGAGGGAAAATGATGCTTGGGGGGGCCTCAAGATACTGCCAGTTCTGCCTCAGGTGGTATCAGCTGCAATGACATTGTTCCTGACACTGGTGTTTGCAGCCCATTTTTGAAAGCTGCCACTGGTAGAGGATCCATAAGCTCCCCAGGCACTGCAGTTCCAGCCTCACACTGTGTTCCTGACCCATTACACATTGTTCCTGACCCAGTTTGCAGACACTTACCTGAAGTGCCCCGAAGTTGTCTGTCTAAAAATGTCCTCATAAGAGAGGGTGTGGATTTTCTCCTGATAGAGATGAGGCGAGGGGGACACAGGAGGAAAGGGTTCCCTTCACTGAAGTCACAGATAAAGCACTGAACAACCAAATTATTCTGTCCTCTTCCAGTCATACTCAGAATTAACCTGTTTGTGCCTTTCCCAGGTATTATCCACGCAGCAGAAGAGAAGGACTGGAAAACAGCCTATTCATATTTTTATGAGGCATTTGAGGGCAATGATTCAATTGACAACCCCAAAGCCATCACTGCTCTGAAATACATGTTGCTGTGCAAAATCATGCTCAACAGGTAGGTGGCAGATGGTTTTGGAAAGAACACTTCCTGCATTTCCAGGGGAAGGGCTTTTTGTTTATGAGACTCTGAATTAATGGGCTCAGAGACTGTCTCTATCACCTGATCAATGCTCCTGTGTGGTGGTATTTGGGTTGTAGTACTTTGCTATCAGTTAGGGATTTTTGAAGTGCCTCTGGAGTTTAAGTTGACCATGTTCCTGTATGAATGCTCTGCTCCCTTCCCTCTGTCTGCAGCCCAGAAGATGTGCAAGCATTAGTGAGTGGGAAGCTTGCTCTGCGGTATGCAGGAAGACAGGTACAGAAACTTAAGTCTTTCCATCATCCTCTTACTTTTCTCAATGCTGGCTTATTCTTTTTGTCAAGCACTTTGCTCTTTTCATACCAAAATACCCATCACTCCTGAGTGTCCTGAACAGATCCAAACTGATTAAATTACCATGAGTCATTGCCAGAAGTCAGTTGCCTTCAAAGGGGTTTACAGTGATTTTCACAACAGAGAATTTGGGCTGCTCGCTTAATTTTCTGTTTTTCTCTTTCCTGGTTTTCTTCAGCTACAAACTGCCTGATGCCATCAGGTCCTTTGTCCCTGCTCTCACCAGCTGCTGCAGTGTGTAAATCCGAGTTACTGTTTGTACTTCATTGTAGCCAGTCCTGAGAATCCATTGCTGGCAGTGCAGCTGAGCAGGTGGAGACCTGGAAGGCTGCGAGGTGGGAGCCAGGCAGTCAGGGAGGTGTTAAATCCACTGCTTATTCTGGCATGTGAATGTGCCAGGCTGGGAATGCCACCCCCAGATTAAATCCAGGGTTGCCTGTAGAAGGTGCAGGGCCACACTCCAGGTGTGCCAGGGGCTGGGCCAGCCTGGGATCCTGCTGCCCTCAGGGGCTCAGCCTGGGCTTTGCTGTGACGCAGGAGCTGCTGCTGCCCTGCCCACAGGGGATTGGGAATTAGCAGAGCTCAGGGAGCAAACGTGCGTGGAAAGGTCTGACGTGGGGATATCCCTCCTGGATCAGGAAGGGCAGCCCCAATCCTGTCTCATCCCTTTGCCCTGAATGGCAGCTGGAGGCTCCTCTCCAGAGCAGGGCATCCTGGCTGTTCCCACACTGTGCCCCTGAGCCAGCCCTGACCAGCAGTTCCCACAGCCACTGAGGAGCTGGGAGAGGGCAGCCCTGGGGCAATCCCAGAATATCCCAAATTGGAAAGGACCACAAGGATCAAGTCCAGCTCCTGGCTCTGCACAGGACAGTCCCAAAAGGGGAGGCAGCAGAAGCCTGGGCCTTGTGCACCAGAAGCACTGGGCTGTCCTTGTCCTGTCCCCCCCTCCTTGGGATCTGTTCTGCTGGGATTACCACTGTTAGGTGTAAATGTGCTTCTTTGGGGATGTGGTTTTTGCTTCATTTCAGCAGTTATGGGGTAGAGAAGACTCATCCCTGTTGCTGTCCATGGTGGGGTGTCCATAGGAGCTGCTGCCCTGCCCCTGTCATTCAGCAGAGAAGTGGCTGTGCTGAAGGGGAGAGACTCAGCTGCAGGGCCCAAAATGGCCACGTTCATTATGCAAGTGCCAAAATGTGCACTTCCCTTAAAAAGAGCATCAAACTCACTCCCAGCCTGCAGCTGGTGCTGTCAGACCTGGGTGCTTTGACCCTCTGGAGATGTTTCAGGTCATGTCCTGCAGCTGCCCAGCTTGTTCTCCCCTCAGCAGCTGCTCTCCCTCTGCCTGTGGCAGTGACAAGGAACATTCCTGGTTTGCTGTTTAAGCACGTTCCCAGGGTACTGCACAGTTGGCATATTCACCCTCAGAGGAGAATCCAGAAAAAAATAACCTCCTTTGGTTCTCTTTCCCCGCAGACAGAAGCACTAAAATGTGTGGCACAGGCCAGCAAGAACCGGTCGCTGGCAGACTTTGAAAAGGTGAGTCAGGGACACAAAACATGGGGCCTGGCTGGGCAAAAACCAGTCAGAAAAGCCAAGTTTGGAAAGTTGTAGGAGCTGTTACATCCCACAGCAGGAAACCATGGAAACATTGATAGAAAGGAACAGTGCATGAAGAGAAACCCCCCCACCCAAAACTGGTTGCATTTTCAGTGCGTGGGGGGTAAACTTGCTTGAACCCAGATTTTTTCCTTTTTTTTTTTTTTTTTTTTTTTTTTGAAAGCCAACTCAGAAGCAGTTTTCCTTTAGGTGCTGTTCACTGGGATGTGTATCTTCCTAAAATGTTTCCTGGTTTCAGCAGGAATTCTGCAGAGCTCAGGGAGAGGATTCCCATGTCAGGATCCAATCCTGTCGTGCTCTGCTGGCTGTGAACAGAGACTGGGGCTTGCTGAGCTCCAGCAGGGTGAAGATAAAAGATGTTGGAAAGGCTGCTGGGCTGTCGTGACCTGCTGGCTTTTAGCTAAGTTAGGGATTGGATTAGCCATGGTACTTGGCTGGGCAGGGAGGGGATCTCATCCTCAGAGGACCTCGAGGAGCTGTTGCTACTGGAATTATTTCCTCCTGCCGTGTCCCCACAGGCTCTGACAGACTATAAGGTGGAGCTCAGGGACGACCCCATCATAAACACTCACCTGGCCAAGCTCTATGATAATTTATTGGAACAGAACCTGATCAGAGTCATCGAACCCTTCTCCAGAGTACAGGTAAATGTTTGCAGCAGCACCTGGGTGGGCTGGTCCCTCTGTCTCTGCTACTGGGGGTGAGGGGGTTGTTCCCACATGGAACACTTCTTCCTCTGAGCTGTTCAGCACTTTCAGAGCTCAGGGTTAAAATTAAAAGGAGGAGGCTGAGGGGGCCTTTGGAAAACCACATTCTAGAGTCACTGCTCTTCCCACCTGTTTCTCTTATGCTCCCTGCAAGATGACTGGCTTTTAAGCCTGAAGGTGACAGCATTTGGCCTTGAAGGTCTCTGACAGGGAAAGGCTGTGCCATAGTCTTGGAGAAGAAACATTTCACCTTTCAGAGTGAAATGGCTTTAGGGGTCCAGTCCATCTTAGTTAAAATCAGAAGTGAAACCTGAAGGACCTGGAGCTGCAGAGTGAAGAAAAGCCACTGGAGATTTTTAGGCCAGAGCATTTCCAGGCCCTTGAGCAGTTCCATGGAGGAGTCCCAAACCTCTGTGCTGTGTGTCCAAAGTGCAGCTAAAGATTTACCTAAATGTTGGTCTTTCTTATAGATTGAACACATATCCAGCCTCATCAAGCTCTCAAAGGTAAGAACCTCACCAGAAATCAGTGCCATGTTTTCAGAGGGCAGAGGAGTTGTGGTTAAATGGCATTTGTCTCTGGGAACTGAACATGAAGGGTGACAGATGAGATCCATAGCATTTCCAGGTGAATCTCACCCTTGGGAACTGAACTCTGACACAGGCAGCTCCTGGGAGGCATTGAGGCTTTCTGTGCTCCAGACTTTGCTGTGCTGTCCCCTTCCCTCCCATGGGTTTTACTTCCTGTCTTGGCTCTTACTTTTAATTGGAAACAGATTTTCCTCTCCTCTGTCGTGACCAGCTCAATCTTCCCCCGTGCCCTGTGTTTAATCCCTTGAGTGTTCCCAGGGGAACCTTACTTAGACCCTTAAGATCCAGGATCCAGCTAATCACCCTGCAGTGTCATTAGGGATGTGTCTGTCACACTGACTATGCAGTAACTGCTTTACAGATAATCCCAGACAGATTCAGTTTGGGGAAAATCCGCTGTAATCCCAGCCAGTTGCACCCCAGAGTGCTGTTGTCTTGTTCTGGCATTAAGGCCAGAGGTTGGGGAGTGAGCTGAGCTCAGCCTTTGTGGTCACAGAATCACTGAATCATTCAGGTTGGAAAAGGCCTCTGAGCTCATTGAGCCCAAATATTCCCCCAGCACTGCCAAAACCACCCATGTCCCCAAGTGCCACATCCACACATCTGTTAAATCTGGTGATTTCACCTCTGCCCTGGGCTGGACAACCCTTTCCATGAAGAAATTTTCCCTAATATCCAACCTAAACCTCCCCTGGCACACAGTCTGTTCCCAGACTAGCTTGTGGTGTAAAAGCTGTAAGAGTAAGGAGTAAAAAGTAAAGAGTAAAAGCTGCTCTGTGGCCCCTCTGCCCAGAGAGGAGCTGCCTCCTGTGGGCATTCCTGGTGGTGGGCAGGAGCTCAGCTGGGTCCTGCATGGCCAGCCAATAAAACTTGGCCTGCTCTTGTCTAAATCCTTGCTGAACTGAGTTAGAAAGTTCCAGAAGCCCCACAGCTAAAGCCTATGTGAAGTGACAGATACAGTGTCACTTATGGGACAAGGGACATGCTGGTGCTCTCTCACTAATATCCACTCCCTAATTTCCCGAGGCCTCTCAAGCAGGTGGTGATGTCCAAGCCACGTTCAGGGAGGAGGAGCTGCTTGAGCAGTGCTCATGTCCCACCAGGGACAGCAGTAAAATTCACGTGTTTTTGTGTTCTGGGAGACTTCTCATTTTTCTGCTTCAATTTCAGGCTGAGGTAGAAAGGAAACTGTCACAGATGATCTTGGACAAGAAGTTTCATGGTGAGTCTCTGCATCCCTCAGCTCTGCCCTGTGTTTGCACGAGCTGTGGCTGGACTCCCCTTCCTCCTCTGAAGCTGGTGGTTCTGCTCAGGCAGCAGATGTGCAGGTGACAGTCAGGAGTGACAGTCAGGAGTGACAGGAATGCTGTTCCTGCTGCTCCATTGGAGGTGACAGTCAGGAGTGACAGTCAGGAAAGCTCTTCCTGCTGCTCCATCCACCTTCCTTAACCCGAGGGTTAGTTTCAGAAAGGCTGTTGGGTCCCTCTTGCTGTGACAGCATCCAGGGACAGTGTGGGACCCCCAGGTGGGCTGCCTGGTCAGGCTGGGCTCTCCCTCTTGGGGCTGACCAGAGGTGTGGTCACCTTTCCCCACTGTTTGTGCCTGGAGTGTTCTGTGGGGCACTCCATGGCCCAGTGGGGTGCTGTGGCTTGGCTGGGCCCACAGCTGCTGCTGCCCCAATAACTGCTCAAGGAACCAGCTGTGCCCTTGGTTTTGTTGTCCCTGGATGTGGCTGAGCCAGGAGAAGGCCGGGAGCAGCACACTGGGCACAGAGCACTGTGTGGGGACAGAGCCCAGCTGGGTACAGGTGCAGGATAAACCAGCTGTGCTGAGCCATTCTGCTGGGCACAGGGCCTGAGGAGGCAGGGAGATGGCAGGGGATGGGCAGGAATGCTCATCTCCTGGATGGCTTCTCAGGCTGTTCTCTGGGATGTATTTTTTCTGGGAATGGTAAAGCAGTCCTGACCAAAATCAGCCAGTCCAGCCCAACACATGAGCCCTTCCCAAACCCTGCACAGCTGATTGGGTGTTTCTGGGGTAGATCCCTAAATTCCTGCTGTCTGGAAGCTGTGATCCATTGAGCATCCCAGTGCTAACATCCCTTGTGCCCACAGGAATCCTTGACCAGGGCGAGGGTGTCCTGATCATCTTCGACGAACCCCCTGTAGACAAAACTTACGAGGCTGCCCTCGAGACGATTCAGAACATGAGCAAAGTAGTGGATTCGCTCTACAACAAAGCCAAGAAGTTGACATAGGTGAGTGGGGCCTCCCTGGGGGCCGCAGAGCTTCGGAGCCGCTGCCAGGCCCCGCCACGTCCCTGAGCCTCCTTCCCTCTCCTGTCGAGTGACGTGTCTCTGTTTTCTCTTTGCAGAGTTGAATTTGCTAGCTGTCATTTGGAGAGTGTGTGTGACAGGAGAGTGAAACCTTTGGGAAAATGTTAGGAGACTTTTTTTTTTCTTCTTTGTTCTACTTTTCGCTCGGAAAGTTTTTAAACTTCCTCATCCGGTGCATCTTGTATTCCAGACGATGCGTGTTCCAGTTTCCATGTAATCTTTACTGGGCGAACTTTGTATCTGGGGGGGGAATATTGTTTAAACAAAGAGGGTATTCTAAATAAAAGGAAAAAGGCTTACACTACCTAAACATGTGCTTTCCACTTCCTGAGGGACGGCAGAGTTCAGCAGGGACAGCATTTTGTTACCAGTAGGTGCCCAAAAGCAGTTTGTTTCATCTCCTCCGCCCTGAAATCGGAGACGTGCTGGCGATGTCCAAGCAGCCAACTCTATTGCATTTGTACTGAACCAAACAAACCCAAAATGTACAGACTGCTGGTTTATTTTCCATCCTCAAGGCCTCCGACCCCCTGGAAAGCAGCTCCGCGATGGTTTTCCTGCGGGCCGGAGCTGTCGGCGCAGCCCCGGCCCCGTCCGGCCGCTCTCGGCGAAGGGAACGGCGCAGGTTTCCCCGGAGCTTGACTTGCATGCTCTTGTTTGCAGATAGACTTAGATTTTCGGTGTTTCCTCCCTCCCCGCCTGCGCTGGTAGGAGGAGCAGGTGACCGGCGGAGCCGACTCCGGCTGTGCCTCTGCTGCAGCAGCGCTGAGCTCTGGTTCCCCACGCGAGGTGGGACAGCCTGGCCCTCTGGAACAGCCCAGTGGGAGCTTCCTCCTCGCTCCCAAAGTCCTGGGGCGGGAGCACGGTGTATTCCAGCATGCTCCATTTTCTGGTGAGGTTTCCAGTAAGTTTTAACGCCATTTGGGCAGTGTAAGCTTCTGCATTCTCTGTCCTGCTCATCTTTATTTTTCCTTTCCCCTCTGTCTCTATTTCCCTCTCCACGTTTTTCTTACAAAATTTATATTTTGTAAAAAGATTCTGTTTTATCAGGAAATATTTTGCCTTCACGCTGACTTTTAGACTGGCTGATTTTTCCCCTTTCTGTTCACATTTTGACCTCTCCGACCTTTTACTTTATTATTTTCAATTTCCATCTCCTTCCAGTCAGTCGCCGTTTGGGTTTTTGGCACCATCAATATCAAATGTACAAACGGTTCTTGCTAACCAACGCCAGGTATATCTGATGTTCAGATGAGTTCCAATAAAAATTTTTTTTTTTCAAAAACCTCTGTCTCCTGTCTTCAGCCATGAGGGTAGATCCTGGGCTGGGTACAACTCTCCCTTTGCTTAAGGAAGGGTTGGGATCATCCCCTCACGAAAGCATCACTGGGGACGATATTTTGGAGACACCAGATGTGAATGTTCGGGGAAGCATCACTAAAGATGAATGAATTGTGATGTGTTCCTGGCACAACAAGTTCTAGTGCTACTGAATGTATAATAATAATAATTATTAGCACTATTATTATGGTGAAAAATGGATTTAATGTGGCCTCTCACCCCTCCAGCCTTTCCTGATCATACCCTTATGCCGTGCTGGAGTCTCTCACTGCACAAAGCCAGGCCCAGATTCCTCGAAAGGCTGGGGAGGAGGTTTAGGGTGTCTGATACAATATCTTGAATTTTCATGTCTGCAACTCCAGGGATGCCAGGTGATGCAGGAAAGAAACCTGCCCTCAGAGGCAGGAAAATGTGAAGGGTTTCACTTTGTTCTTACATTTCAGGCAGCAGGGAAGTGCATTTCTAGTTTTAATAGGGTTTTTTTTTTAAACTCTAATTCCTGAGATACTTCCCCGAACATGTCTGTCCAGTTCACTGTGATGCCCCTGAAGTGGCATTTTCCCCAGGGATGCGTCATTTGGATGGGATTTGCTGAATTAGGTGCTAATTGTGGGTGAATGAAGGGAAATCCATGCATCAAGCTGAGATGGAACAGGGACAGGCAGAGGCAGGGGCTGGGATGGAGATGGACATGGAGTCACATAATCCCGGGAGAACTTGGGTTGGAAGGGACCTAAAACCCCACCTAGTGCCACCTCTGCCATGGGCAGGGACACCTTCCACTGTCCCAGGCTGCTCCAAGCCCTGTCCAGCCTGGCCTTGGACACTTCCAGGGATCCAGGGGCAGCCACAGCTGCTCTGGGCACCCTTTGCCAGGGTTCCCCACACTCACAGGGAACAATCCTTTCCAATATCCCATCTAACTTTGCCCTCCAGCTTCTGTCCTGTGTGTCCTTGCTGGGGATTGTGTCCAGCTCCAGCTATCATCCCCCAGTGGGGACAGAATTGATCCTGACCCCACAGGTGACAATGCTGCCAGGACCCTGCTCGAGGCTGAGGGGACCTGACCAGGAGCAGGGATGATGCAGCAGGGCTCTGGTGACACCGGCTTTGGAGCCTTGTGTGGGATCAGGGACGTTTGTTGACACGTCAGTCCTTGCAATTGCCTTTGGAACAACAGGGTTTTCTGAGGCACCTCCAAGCACATTAAAATTGTAGAGCCTGTTTTTAACCCTTTTGACTTAAAATTCATAAGGCTGAACTTAAAAGCTGACTATTGCTGCTTGGATCTGGGAGATGTTTTAATGGACAAAGGGAATTCTCGGTGACAGCAGTGCCCAGGCTGGGCTGTCATTGTCCCCATGGTGCAGCAAAGCCTTCTTTTGAGAGGAGAGAGCCCTGCAGAGAGTCCTGACCACCCCCTAAAAACCAGCTCCCACAGAGGGCTGAATGTGTTCTGAAGGACAGGCAGGTTTTCGGGACAGGTCTGTCCTCACAGGAGATTTTGGGGTTTTTTTTTGAGATTTCCCTCCTGTGGGAGTGGGATTGGCAGCCACAGGTCCTGGGCAGGGCATAAATAGGTATAAATGAATATAAATGAATATAAATGAATATAAATGAATTTGGGCCATTAGCGCAGGGCCAGGATGTGCCCGACCTTTCCTTGCTGCTGCCGGCAGCAGCTCCTGGGCCACAGGAACCCCCGGGGCCGGCTCGGCTCTCCGCGGCCGGAGCCGGTCCCGGTGGCGGTGGAGCGGCCTCTGAGTGTCGCTGCAGGTCTCGCAGAGCCTGGCGGGGCCGGTGCTGCCCGGGGCCTCCCGCCAGAGCCGGCGCCGCTCCGGTCCCAGTGGGAATGGGATCCCGGTCCGGGCGAGGCGCGCTGGGCTGCGGCTCCAGGCGGAACTATGGGACCCGGGGGGTACGGGAGCTGCTGGCGCTTTCACCAAAACCTGGGCCGGCCTCAGAACGCCGTTTCAGGCATTTTATTGCCCTGGTACCTTCGGGACGAGTGGTGTCCCGCGGCCCGGAGCTGGGGAGGCACCGCCAGGCGGGGGGAGCGGCGGTGAAGGGCGGCCGTGGGCGATGCGGTGTTCCGGGTGCGGGATGTGGGGCCTGGGTGCGAATCCGGGGTGCGGCTCCTGGATGCCGGTGG
>VXBB01003081.1:34580-65868 GCA_013399915.1 Illadopsis cleaveri | reverse complement strand
ATTCCCTCTCCCCCCGCCCCTCGCCCTTTATTTATTTTCTTTGAAGAGACTCGAATTCCCGAGCGGGTCCGGGTGACGGGAATCACCGCTACTGTTCATGAGATCAATGTGAAATGTCTTGTTCCCATCGTGCACTGATCATGAGTATTGTGTAAAGGATCTACTTGAGTGTGCAAGCAAGGGGAGCCGCCACATGCTGCTATATGAATTCTTCTAGAACAAACCCAACGAACTGCAAACCTGCGGGGGGGAAAGAGAAAAAAACCCTTCTTTCTTCTGTCATTGTTGCTTTTCCAGTGGTATTGCGCATGCAAACAGGAGCATTTTGTGTCTTCGGGAAAAAAAAAAAGGAAAAAAATGCATAAAAAAATAATAATCAAAAGAAAAACCTTAACGAGAGATGGCTGTAAAATTACACCCATGCACAAAGACCCGCCACCACCCCGACACCGCAGTCTCGAGCCGGTATTCCTGTATCAGGCCTGGGGACTGAGACCTTCTTTTTGGGTTTTATCGTTTTCTTTTCTCCGTGTGCTCAGTTCTAGTTTAGTTCTGGTCCATCGGGCGTTAAACTGGCGAACGAGAGGGAGAAATAACGTGCCATTTATTTTTATTTTTGATTTTTCACTTGAAGCTCTTCATGGCTGTACATTGGACCCTGCTAATGATACATGTGTACGTACGTTTTTTTAGTGCAATCTCTTCTGTAGATCTTTGTTGACCAAATTGGTGGGTATTGTTACTTATTAATTTATATTTGTCTCATTTTGTATGTATGTGTATAGTGTGTTTGTAAGTATGTGTGGTTTATAACCCGACCGACTGTGTCATGGGGCTCAGTGTGCCTGTAATTTAATCCCCTCCCCTTATTTTTATTTATTTTTGTACTGTGCTGATTAAATAAAAATGCACTGACCATCCATTACACGGCAGCGGCTCGTGGCCGAGTCTTTCCTGCGCTCCCAGCCCTCGGACGCTGGGAATGGGATTTGTGTTGACGACAGAGGGTTTAACGCAGCCGCCGCTTTAATCGCGTTACCGGCGCTGGGGTGACCCCGTGGTGGGAGAGCGGCGGGGCCGGCAGCAGCCGGAGGGGGAAGGTCGGGATTCTGGGATAAACTGGAATATTGGGACACCGATCCCCACGGGCATCATCACCCCTGAGCCAGCAGGAACAGGCAGCACCATGGTGGGATGCAACTAATTGCTTTCTTTTATTATTTATTACAGTGAATTATGTAAACAAAACCCAGGTCCATTATAGTAGGTTTTTTTCTGCTCTTTTACACATAAAATATCAGCGATTTATTTAAAAAAAAAAAAAAAAGTTCATTGCATTATCGCCCTTGGCTGAGAATCAAAGTTTCAATTTAGAAATAGTTAATTTATGGGAAAACCAGGAATATATATATTTTATATATTTTTATATATATATATATAAAACCAGAGCAGGAACAGATAATATATTTTATAAGACACATCTCATCACATACAGTATTGCCATCTCATGGGAGGAGAAATTTCCCAAGCCTGCAATTTGTTGCTGTCCATCCCAATTCCATCCGAGCATTCTTTTGGAAGGACACGGGTACAAAAGTGCTGATCCCACCCGCAGCACCTGCCCGGGGTTAGTGCGGCGGGGGACGTTTGCACCAGGACACGGAAGGCGAGAAGTGCAAATGCAAAGGCACAGACGCCGGAGCTTCCCTGGGAGCGTCCCCGGCAGGGCGGGGTGTCCCGTGGCTTTGGCGTTGGTGTCACTCCTCCCGAGGAGCCGATGTGGGGGGAAAGGAGGCGCTGGAGGGTCCGTGGTGGTCCCAGGGTGGTCCCGGGGTGTTGTAAGCTTGGCGGGGTCGGGGCTGCCGGTGTCACCTCTCGGTTTCACCTCTCGGCCCAGCGCTGGTGGTGCCTTGGGGCGCCCCCGGCACAGGACCCTGAGGACATCCCAGAGCTGCACACGGGGAGGGGGCACCGGGGGCTGCCATGGGGTGCTGGGATGGTGCCAGGGCTGCTCCAAGGCCAGGGACAACGGGAATGGGAGAGCTCCAACCCGGGGCCTGCCTGTCGTGGGCTTGTCCCAGGTCATGCAGAGCCAGAGCTCGTGTCCTCCCCTGGCCTCAGGGGTGGCAGTGGGACACCAAGGCTGCAGCGACCTGTCCCCATGCCCCTTGTTGATGGCACAGCTTCAGGAAACCTTTTGTTAGTGAGGAGCCTCTTCCAGGCTTTCTAATTCCCAAAATGCTCCATCAAACAAGTGCTCCCCATTTGCTGGCTGAGCTGGGACCCCGAGGTGGGGTCACCACAGAGCTCCCCCATCTCCAGGGCTGGGAATCCTGACCTGACCAGCAGTGCCAGGACAATCCCAATGTACAATCCCAACAGCCTGGGCTGCTCAGGAACCACAGCAGTGCCCAGCACAGTGGGAATAAACCACGGGGGAGATCCACATCCCTCTATCAAGACAGAGCTCAGGGTTATCTGGGCTGGGCAGGACGAGCCCAACACCCACAGCCCACTGCTGGGAAGAGCCAGGAAAACTCTTTGGAGGGAGGAGCCTGGGTGCTGGCAGCTGGGGATATGCCAGGTTAATGTTGGATAGTGCAAAGCTTGGCCCCCCAAAGCTCTCCCTGTTCCTGGGCTCACCCCTGCCGTGGGTCCAATTAGCCCTCCCTGACCCCAGCACTGGCACAGACACGAAGCCACGTGGATCATCTAAAAACTCAGCAAGGCCACGTGGTCCCAATGGGAACTCACTGGCTTTAGGCTCTTGGAGGGGGTAATTAAGGCAAAAAGCAATGCAGGATTAACAAAATCAGGCCCTGCACTGGGAAGTCCCCTCTCCAGCCAAGGTGCCTCGATGGGTTAATGAATTCCCGAGGGAAAGCAGCAGGTCTGGAGGTGTCTCCAGGTACCTACCCAGCCCCATGTGCCTGGAGGGGCTGGAGGAGTGTGGAGTGTCTCCGGCGGGGGAAGCCAGCCCTCCCTGCCCAGCCTGGCTCTGGTTCCATGGGGATTTGGCCCTACAGAACCTGACTCCCTGAGCCGGGTATCTTTGGTTCCTCCGGAGGAAGCTGCATCATATTGCAAAGACTGACACGTGGGAAAGGAACATGGAAGGGGAAACTGGACAGGGGGTGAGGAGTCAATGTGGGAAAGGGAAGAAAGGGTGGAAGTACCTATAAACTCTTTTTTTTTGGACTAATTCCAAAGGAAGCACTTTCCAGATATTCCAGCCTGGTTTGTAAGATGGAGAACAGGTCACCGGCTATTTTAAGCCTTCATTCCATGTGAATTTGGCTTTTCTAAACCCCCAGAATTTGGGTTTCCCAAACCTTGAGCTTCAGAGGCTGCTTTAGGCAAGTTGCTACTGAGCATCTCCCGATGAATCCCGGCCAGTTCCGGGCGCGGGGAGGGCGGGCTCCGGTGCGAGGGGAGGGGCCGTTAATTGCCCGGCACGCAGAGGACGAACCCGGAGCGGTGCTTGGTGAAATCCGGCTGGGATTGATTGATTTTGGTCTCCACGGACACGGTGCATTTCCTGCCGTGCAGGCTGCACTGCACCGGGTTGGTGACAGTGACATGCAGAGCGCGCTTCTCCCTGCAGGGGAAAGGGATACGAGTCAGGCGGGTGGGATGGGATGGCCACAGCTGGGAGAGGCGGTTTTGGGTCAGGCACATCCCACAGCCATCCCAAAATTCTGTTTTAAGCCAAGCTTGAGCTCTGAGCCCAGCTTTGGGCTCCTGCTGGTGAAGCCTCGCACTCCGGGATTGGTGCTGGTGGGAGGACTCAGCTCCATGGGCAGAGCACAGGCCGGGTCAAAGGGCCCAGGGGCTGCTGCCAGCTCAGCCACTGCCCACTGAATGACCCCACAGCGACCCCTCCCAGCTCTGTGCCTGCAGCAGTGACAGGGACACCCCTGGGCTGAGCTCAGGGACTGAAATACAGCCTGGAACAGTGAAAGGAACCACACGTGGGGTGGTGGCTGTTCCCAGTTCCCTCTCAGATGGACAGACAGAGCTGACTGGGACAAAACTGTGTCCCTGCAGCTTCTGAACACCCAAACCCAGTTTTGGCACTAAAAATGATTCCCAGGAGTGAATCAGGACTTTCTGTCCCCCATGTTGGTTTGCCTGTGGCTGTTGGGGTCACTGCCAGTGGGGACATGGGGACAGCAGGGCCAGGATGCCTGGCAAGAATATCCCCCTTTGCTAAAAGCCATAAAGGCCCCTGCTCTATATCCCAGATACTGATCCTTGTGCCACAAGCAGAGAAATTGTAAATAATGGAATCCTTCAGGTTGGAAAAACCCTCTGGGATCATCAAGTCCAACTGCTCCCCCCAGCACTGCCAAGGCCACCGCTGACCCATGTCCCCAAGTGCCACATCCATGGGGCTTTAAAATCCCTCTGCTACTGCTCTGGGCAGCTGTGTCAGGGCTGGACAGCCCTTTCCATGAAGAAATGGAAGAACCCCGCATTGCCATGGCCCCACAGATGGCCTGGCTGCTCTGGGGGCTGGGATGGAGCTAAGGCCAAGTTGATGCCCCAGCCCCAGTCACAATTCCTTGGGACCAGCCAAGAACCCCTGGAGATCTGCCAGGAGAGGGGATCCGCAGGAAAAACCTGCAGCAGATCTGTCCCCATGAGCCACACCAATGGGAAGAGCTATCCAGGGACTTGGCCTTTGGGAATTCTCTCCTGTGACCTCATCCACACTTCAAATTCCCGTATTTCCAGCATTTTTAGTATAATACTGAGTGGTTTAGAGTTGTTGACACTGACTCTGCTGTCTCTCTGGATGCTCCAAATAGCAGGAGGGATGTGCTGAGATCCCATTCCCTGTGTTTGGCTCCCAGACCCCAGGTCCTGCCTTTTCTGAGTCATTTCAGCATTTCCACTGCCACAGCCCAAGTGCTTTGTGCAATTTTTACTCCATTTCCATTAACAGACTGTTCAGGTTCTGTCACATCCTTTAAGCTGCATTTTTATGCGGTTCCCAAATAATTCAGGTTTTCACCACTTCCATAACAATGCTTGGTTGGCTGGAGGAGGCTGGCAGGGTTGTCCCAGGTATTTAATGTTATTTACTCCTGCCTGGGTGAGCTGAGGCTGCAATCCCAGCTTAGGTTGCTATTTTTGCCATGTCTTAGTGAAATGATCCACACACACAGAGGAGCCTCTTGGAGATCGCTGTCCCTTGGGAGGAACTTCAGCATCAAGTGTCCCCAACAGGGATAAGGGTGAAGGACTTTCCTCTCCCCTGCCACAACGAGTTCTAGGTGACCAGGCAGAGGAGCTGGGGAGAGGAATGTCAATAACCTGAATTTTGACCCCAAACAGGACCCGGGCCTGGGAATCCAATGGTCCTGGATGCCCTGTGGCTGTGGGACCTGCAGGAAGCTGGGTCAGTCTTGGTCTCAGCTCCTGCTGGGATGAGGAGAATCAACACAGGAATGATGCTGCCCTGGGATGAAGGGATGTGGAGAAGATGCTCTGATCTTTGCCACATGTGACAATTCCATTAAATTAAGGCTTCTCTCCCCCTCTCTCACTTCCCAGATCCCACCTTGCCAAAGCTCCTTCACTCATCACATGTTGCTTTTCTCCCTGTGAGGGTTCAGCCTCAAAGCCTTTTGCTGGGGGAGCAGAGCAGCTCCTGGATGGAGCAATCCACAGGCATCTGTGAGTGCACAGGGATGACAAACCCTCCCTGGTGTCCCTGCTGGGCACCCCAGGACACCACCCCTGCCACCAGCCCCAGGAGCAGCCGGACCTGCTGGGACCTGGGGACTCTTGGCTGCTGCTCCAGCACTTGGTCTGAGGCCAGGGAGGGAGAGGAGGAGGAAATTCCCGTTTGGTTTCCAGCCCACCAGGCAGAACAGCCTCGCTCCTGGAGCAGCAGTGGCAGAGGGGTGGCAGCTGCTGGCTGCCCTGGGGTCCTCAGGTTTGCTCAGGGGCCCCAAGGGAGAGAACAGCTGCTGCAGCAGCTGGAAACTGGACTGAGACCTTCCCAATCTCACTGCTACAAATGGCTTGGCTGGGGAGCTGCTTCCCCGAGCTCCTGCTGAATTTACATCCCAAAGGAAGGGGCTGAGATGGACCAGAATAGTTCTGGAAGACAACAAAGTCTCTCATAGACAAGGCCAACATACAACAGAAATACCCTTTGGATATCAGTGATGCTCAGCAGGACCCTGATGGCAGCAAAAGCAAAGACAAGTCCCACTTCCAATCAAACTTGAGCTGAGAAAGGAATTTTCATGGCATAAACCTGTCCCACCACATTTTGGGGACAAGGGATGGATGGACAGGACACAGGGAATGGCTTCCCAGTACCAGAGGGCAGGGTCAGATGGGATATTGGGAAAGAATTGTTCTCTGGGAGGGTGGGCAGGCCCTGGCACAGGGTGCCCAGAGCAGCTGTGGCTGCCCCTGGATCCCTGGCAGTGCCCAAGGACAGGCTGGATATTGGGGCTTGGAGCAGCCTGGGACAGTGGGAGGTGTCCCTGCCATGGCAGGGGTGGCATTGGAGGGGCTTTGAGGTCCCTTCCCACCCAAACCACTCTGGGATTCCCTGTGGGTACCAGGCACTGCTGTGGCTGAGTCCAGCCCTGGCTGATGGCAGCTCTGGCTCTTCACCAAGCCCTGGTGTCACCAAACCCTGATGGAAGTCAAGTCCATCAGGACAGAGTGATGGATGCTGCTGCCAGGCTCCTCCTGGGAAATAATCCCACTTCTTATCAACAGTGATCCCATCAGAAGTGACAGTGGGATGTGAGCTCTGGCTGAGCAGTGCCAGGGAAGGAAACCCAGCCCCAACACCCCAGAGTGAGGCTGCTGGGGAACAGGGAAAAGAGGTTCTGTGGGGAAGTGGGGATCTACCCCAGCACTGCTCCCATCCTGCCAGGGAACCACATGGGAATGTCTGTATGTGATGAACTATAATTTCTGTTTATTATAAACACCAAGGTGTTGATGCTTTCTGCAAACTCAGGTCTTCATACAATACAGGGAATATTTTTGGGTGGAAATAGCCTCTCCTGACAGCCAGGCAGTACCAGCCACAGCTGCTGATCACAGGCTGGGGCTGCTCCTTTGCCTTTCCTGGCTCAGTGAATGCTGCAGGACTGGGGCACTTCTCCTCCTCCATCCACCCCAGCCCATCCCAGCACCCAAAGGGCAAAAAGCAGCTCCCCTGGCTCTCCTGGCTCACAGGAGGAGTTAAAGGCTCTGGTGGGAGCCCCCTGTGAGCAAGGTCTGTGTGTGGGAGACATCCCAGAGCCAGAGCAGCCCCTGAGCACGGCAGGAGCTGAGCAGGCACTGGGGGAACACTGGCAAAAGGGAAACCAGCAGAGAAAGGAGGACTCCAAGTGGAAGCAGATCACTGGCCCATGAAATACGAGAGGTTTGACTGAGCATTTACTCCAGGACCTTGGGGGAAACACAAGGCAAGTGGCACAGAAATGGCCCCAGACATCTGTCAGAGCTGCACACAGCACAGAAACATCCAGGGCACCAACGTGGTGGGAAGGAAATGGGCAAGGGAAGGAGTGCAGAGAGATCAGAGGGAGTTCTGGTGAGGACAAGCAGTGTAAAGCTGAGAAGCTGAATAAATGTATTGTTAAATAAATGTAAATAAGGAGATGCCAGGTTGGATGGGGCTTGGAGCACCCTGGGATAGTGGAAGGTGTCCCTGCCCATGGCAGGGATGGAACTGGATGGGCGTCAAGGTCCTTTCCAGCCCAAATCATTCCATGATTCCATGCTTAAGAACAAGCCCAGATGCCCTGGAATGCCCTGGAAGGAGCTGTTATGGGCATGAAAACACAGCAAAGGCTCATTGATGAGATATTCCCCACTGGTAGCTGTGAGCTCCATCTGGGAGCACAGAGGGATGGGGAGCTGGAAAAACCCTGAGACCTGGGACAGAGGCACCAGGCAGGGATGGGGAGCTGGGAACATCCCAGGGACAGAGGCACCAGGCAGGGATGGGGAGCTGGGAACATCCCAGGGACAGCAGCACCAGTCAGAGCTCCAGAGCTGCAGCCCCATCCCTGACAGGGTTCCTGATGGAACAGGGCTTTGTGCAGCTTTCCCAGGATCTTTAAATGAGGTGCTGTCCCATGGATGCAGCCAATGCCATGACAGAGTGGGAAATAAGCTCTTTTCAGAAGCAGAATTTGGGTAGAGATGGCAAAGCCAGCAGAGTAATTGCCTGATTTTCATGACAACAAACCAGAGGGATTCCAACCAAGTGTGCAACCAAGTGTGAAATGAGGGCTCAGCAGCAATGAACCCACTGGGATGGATTCCAGAGGGGATTGCTTTAAACCACCAAGCTTGGTCTAAACCTTTCCAGAGTTTAGACCAAGGCCTCTTTCTGGAAAGGCAGGAGCACTGTGGGCTCCTGGTTGGCTTCCAGCTCAGGATATTCTGTGATTCTCTGGCTCCAAGAAAAGCCTGCAGCTGCACACAAGATGTGAGGCTGGTGAGGGGCAGGATGGAGAACACCCCATAATGGTAACACCTTATGTAAGTCAGTGCTGCAGCCTCATCTGGATCCAAGCTGCAGCCTTTGAGAGGGTTCAGCCATGAAAAAAACATTAAAAAGGCTCCCAGATGAAGGGAGGCTGCAGAAAAGTGCAGAAAAGAGCCCAAAAAAGCAGCAGCTATATTCTGCATGAAGAAAATACACAGGAAGCGAGGAGAGAGAAACTCAAGAGGTCTAAAAAAAGGCAATTTTCAAGGCTCTGCTTCCTAACAAGAGCCAAGGAGACAAACAGGGATACTGAATATTTCAAGGAAGGTTAAATCAACTTTCCAGGCTATGTGTGGTGTCACTGCTGGGGGGGACTCCAGGCTGTGGTGTCAGAGAGGTGACAATCATGGAGTCATAAAATCTTGGAGTGCTTTGGGTTGGAAGGAACCTTCAAGACCATAAAGTTTCAACCCCATCCAGCGCCACCCTGCCATGGGCAAGGACACCTTCCACTACCCCAGGTGGCTCCAAGCCCTGTCCAGCCTGGCCTTGGACACTTCCAGGGATCCAGGGGCATCCATGGAATAACCTGTGCCAGGGCCTCCCCATCCTCACAGGGAGGAACTTCTTGAGCAGGGTCTAAAAAGACACTGGATATAAGATGGGTAATAAACAAGGACATATCTGAGTTACAAGTGTCATTTGGGGACAGATAAGTGTTGTCTCAAGAGGGTTTAGGGCCCAGGCTGGGTGTCTGGCAGGGCAGGGATCAGGGTGTATCTCACCCGACCACTTGTGGGTTTCTGCAGCTTGCAGGACAACGATACTGAGGGTAATGGGCTCAAAGGAAAACTTACAGACCTCACTGAGAAAATTATTCCCACAGCAGCTTCAGTGGAGAAAAATGGTAATAGCCAGATTCCCGAGGGGTACAGGAGCAAAACCTGCACTGAAACCTTGTGTGCCTTTTGTGCCCCCCCTGTGTCACCCACCCTGCTCCCAGGAAGGGCTGACACTCTCCATGGGAAGGGCTGACACTCTCCATGTGACCACCAGAATCCCCAAAGTCACTGTCCCCATGGAGCCAGGACACAGAGGCCATCACATGTCAATAATCCTGGGTGGATATTTCATTCCAGAGCTGCAGCTTTGCCTCTGCCTCTTCCAGGGCAGTCACATCTCAAGTGTGGAAGCTCCAAAGCACCAGGTCCCATTGCCAGAAGAGATTTACACACTCAGAGCATAAATTTCCCTATGTAAGACTCAGATGATTTTGACAGCATCATCCCTGTGACTCCTTGGCACTCTCCATCCTTCTCAGAGGGAGAAAACACCTTCCCCATCCAGCTCTTGTTAGAACACCCTGGCCCTTGTAAGAGGTTAAAAGCAATGATTTACTGTCCTGCATGATCCAGAAATGATTTAACATCCTCTTTCCTTCTTAACTCAGCTACTGGGCTTTATTGAGAACCCCTCTCTACCCAGCCACCCCTTTTCAGGCCAGCCTCAAAGCCAGAGCAGGCAGTTCCCTTCACCTCACGCCTTCCTGAGGAGGGGAGGAGATGGACCAGGAGCCCTTTTTGGGTGCAGATGTCTCCCCTCTGGAGGAGGCAGGGGATGCACACAGACATACACACACACGGGCAGTCTGTGACTCACATGTGCCATGAGGGAGATGAAAACATTTGAAACCACAAGGGCTTTCAAAACTGCCTTGTGAAAGCCTCTCAGGGCTCACAGGATGTTTTTCTCCGTCACTGGCTTCTCGGAGCTCTGGGCTTGTCAAGCTCCTCAGAGCCAGGTGCTCTTGGCAGAGATCAGACATTAAGATGGATCAAAGTGATGGAAAAGAGACTGAAAAGAAAGTCAGACACAAATCAAGGAGATCTCAAGTCAGGATCAAAAGGAGAATTTCCACAGACAAAGGTCAGACCAAGTGCTCCAGGCATTTTGATGCTGGGAAAGGTCACTGAGCTGAACACAGCTGCCAGGTCCTTCCTCACCGTGTGATTTTTCACAATTATCTGCAGCCAAGTGACAGTTGAGACACTGAATTTTATTTTTTCCATCTTCAAACCCAGCAAATATTTACAGTATATTTCTTTTGTGCCTCGCTGTTCTGCTCAGGCAAATCACCTCTTCAGAAGCAATTTGTTAATGTGCAGGAGAAGCACCAGGCTAAACTGTGGCCTGAGAACTCAACCCCTCCACTTAAGAAGTGGCTTTCAAGCCTTTCTGGCTCAGCCTTGCCCAAATGTTGTTGTGCAGCTGAAGCTGACAGTGTTACCAGAGCAAACCACAGCCTGGTTTTGGGAACTGCTCAGTGACACATATTTCATCATCACGCTGCTGAGCTGTGACAACAATGCTGGTTTTGCCCTTTTAATGAGCAACAAGAATTGTTAATATGTGTCTCTTCCCAGTGGAGAGTGTTGCACAGGGCAAGGCAGAGCCAAGCCAGCTGCACTGAGATGGTTCCTTTGAGTTGTGTCTGAGCCATAAAAGCCACTTTCCTGAGACGACAGCAGCTGCCACAACACTGCTGGGCCTCTTCCATGATATGTCTGCAGCACATCCAGGTGTATCCCTTCCCCTCTGGCTGAGATGCAAACCCAGTCCATTAAGTGTTTGGCTCTCTCATTCTTAAAATGCATTTATTCCCATTGATCCCTCCCACTGAGGCTGGGAGGTCCCGGAGCAGCCTGGGAGCTGCACTTCCTTCCTCACTGATTTAGGACCTGGGGTGTTTGTGCATCCCTCCTCAGGAGCCAGGGAGAGCTGGGAAATATTTCTGTCTCTTCCAGCAAACCCCTTTGGTTTAGCTGCTCCTGGGCAGGGGAGGTGATGGAGCAGGGGCTGCTCCTCCCCTTCCCAGAGCTGCTCTCCTGCTTTGGGAGCTTGGGCCAACAGCCAGGTTGCTGTAAAACACCCAGAGAGCCCAAGGGCAGCTCAGTGGGGCAGGTCCCAGCCATGGGGCTGCACCCCAAAGCAATATTTTATGGTGGGAAAGCCCCAAAAGTGGCTCGAGACATCACTTTGTATGTCACTGCATGGTGTTCCCTTCTCCCCTTCCTCCAGCCTGGGATGTGTGGGGACACAAAGGGAATGTCACTGTGCCTATGATGTGACATCCAAGAGAGGGATCACAACCCCACCCAAGCTCCATCCTCCTGAACCAGGGCCAGCCCTCCCTGCCTGAATCCCCAGCCCTGAGATGACCCTGCTGGGGTTTGGGGTGGGAGGGATGCACGGGAGGCCCTGGGCTCAGCTAAAACCATGCCTGCACCTCGTTACCCCTCTGGTTAATTAATTCATCCTAGGCCAGACTGGACAGGACTGGGAGCAGTCTGGTCTGGTGGAAGGTGTCCCTGCCCAAGGTGAGATGTTCTTTGAGTCCCACCCAACCCAAACCATTCCATGTATAAATTTACCCCTTCCCTGCCCACCCCAGCACTGGAAGCTCCAGGCTCCCTCACTTCTGCTCCTTTGGGAGCTGGGAATTCATCTTTGTTGTTCAAAGAGAGAAGTCTAAGGTTTTTCCACCCCTTGTGCCATCAGCTTCCAGTGCCAGATACCATTTATCCCCCACGAGCACTCCCTAAAGCTGGTCAGGGGTTTTGTGGAGGAAAAACACAGGCTCACTCAACAGGGCATTTCCTGGGAACCTGCAGTAATGAAGGAGCTTTAAAAAACAGTAAAAAAGCACCAATAGTGTGTTAAATATTTCATTTCCTCCAGCAGGCAAAACAAAAAATTTCCAATCCCCTGAGGTGGAGGCAGCTCCCAGCCCCTATGGCAGCCAGGGTTTATGGATGATGGATGGAACATCCTGTCAGAGGCCCCCAACCTGCCACATGCCCCCATGGAGGCAACTCTAAAATCCACAAAGTGCTCCTTCCCTGATCCCTGTCATACCACAGGAACGGGGGTTGGATTAAATGACCTTTAAGGTCCCTTCCAATCCACACTGTTCAATTAAGTTCATTCAGAATTCAATGTAATTTGAATTTTTGAAGGGAAGGAAGGGAGTGGGGAGAGTTGGGCCAGGGCACGTGGGGCCTGTGGCTCCCACAGACAGCAGGGAGGATGAGGGGACACGTCACAGTCTGGCAGCACGTGCTGCTCCCCTTCACCTCCCCAACCCCACCCTGCTCTCAGCACTGACAGCACCAGGGATAAACTGCAGCTTCTTCTGCAGCCTCCAATTAAGTCACATTTCAGAGCTATTCTGAGCCTGGCAAAGCTTTGGGGAGTCAGAGCTCATCCGGCTCCCGGCTCTGCTGCGGCCGCGAGATGCTGGAGTGTTACATATTTTATAGAAACCACCACGCCAAAAATATGATTCCAAGTCCTTGGCTGGAGCAGAGGAAAGCAGCACATGGGGGTGATGCCAAGAGCCTGGCATTAGAGATGCACCAGCACATAAATAAAATAAGAGCACTTAGGAAGATGAACACAGAGCTGCCTCCTGTTTGGGACATCATGGACTCAAGTCCTGGGCAGGTTGAGAAACAGCAAAAGTATTTCCTTGTATTCTCTTCCCAGTGCTGGTCCTTGCCATGGCCCAGCTGGGGGAATTAATTCACCAGCCCCACATTTATTGGGGCACATTTGCAAAGTCCCCCCCTCAAAGGATGCTCCCATCCTGTTCAGCAGCTGCTGATCAAATTCTGCCAGCTGAAGCTTAAGGAAGGTAGAAATTGCCCAAAAAAATACTTCAAAGGGAATCCAGCACCTTTCAGGCATCTGGGATGTGTTTGTTCAACATCTGCAAGACTGTGAGGTACAGGGGGCTGATGGAGAGGACAAAGGTGTGGGATTATTAATCTGTTTTCCATTCAAATTTACAAGGGGCAAAAATTCTGGAGTAGCAAGGAGTGGTTGGAACAGCTGATGCATGCTTTACTCTGGAAAAAGACAGCACAGAGAAGCTCTGCTCTCGCTTTGGCATAGAGAAAACCTCTAGCCATCCCAAGGGGTGAGCAGCTCTGCTTTTCCCACTGCAGGGTTGTGAATTAAATGGGTATTTCTAGAGCCTGGCAGAGGTCTGGAGCCACAACAAGGGGGAAGCTGCCACTGAACCTCCCAGAGATCACCCAAAATCATGACAGGAAAACAAATAGCATGGACACTTGAAACTCTCTGTTTTTTTCTCATTATTCCTTGGGATCGACCTGTGCCAGTGAAACTGCTGGGAAGCAGCTGGGATGAGAGAGGACAATTTGCTATGGTGAAGTCACCAGCTCGGCTTGCTTGGCTCCAGGGGCTGGGAGCCACAGGGATAACAGCAGCAGGGCTGTGGGCAGGCAGAGGGGATGGGGAGCAGGGTTGTCACATCCCACCCACGGCTCTGGCCGGGTGCCAGCTCATGGGGTGGCTGTGCAGGGACTGGGTGGGTGCTGTCCCTGGCCATGCTCCCGTGCAGAGCCAGGGCAAACAGCTCAGCTCCGTTCCATTCCATGCACATCCCTGCTGAGCTCGGTAAAGGCAGGGCTGGGATGTGCCGGGAGGGCTCTGCCGTCCTGGGGAACACCCAGGGCCCGGAGCGTGGGCACAGGCAGCGTCCAGCAGCCGCCAGTGCCGGCCCTGTGTGCTGGGCGTGGGGGGGATGGACGTGGGGAGGATGAGGGCTGGCTGGGGCTGCTGGAGAGGTTCTAGAAGGATGATGGAGAGCCGCTGCTCCCAGCGCCGCAGCTCCCGGTCGCTATAGCAACCTGAATATCCCTCATCCCATCTGATGCCTCATCGCTGCCAACCAACCGGGGCTGCTGCGGAGCAGTGGGATGGGTTCATTTACTGCCGCCGGTGCTGCTCCCCGCACTCGGCTCACCCCTGGATAAGCACAGCCCTGCAGGAACTCCCCTCTCCGAGGGGTTTTTCACGTGCCTTGGGGGCGGCCCTCGCTGCAGTGGCAGAGCGCTGGCGCGGGCGCTTTCGGGCGGGTGTCACCGTGACCTACTTAATGCAGGACGCGGTGACATCATGTCCAATTGCCAGCGGCTCCCCGGCCCTCTGCACCGCTGTGTCCAGCAGCAGTGCTGAGCTAATCCGGCCCCGGGGCACATTCCGCCGAGGAGGCACCTCCGGCCGCCGGGGTAACCTTGCTCTGTCAGCACAGGACGCGTCTCCCCTCCGCTGGCCCGAACAGCTGCGCTGGCTCCTGCCTCTATTTCCAGAGTGATCTGAAAACCCAGATTTTTCTCCTTTCCTAATGGAGAGAGAAATTAGCTGAAGCTTCAAGGGACACAGAAACGGCAGGAAAACAGAGCGGGCGCTGTGCTGAGCCTCTGCTGCGGCTTTTCCCAGAGAGCGGCTCCGTCCCCGCGCCCCCTCCCCGTGAGCGGCGCGACTTCGGTCACAGCGACCCCGACCCCGTGTCACCCCCCACGGAAACACAGTGACACACTCGGGCATTTCCCCACGGCTTTAGGGCCACCCTGCCGCCACCCCCAGCTCGTTCCTGGGTGTTAACCCCCGGATTCTTGCGGAACGGGAGCGCAGAGGGAGGGGGTGCTCGTGGCTCGGTGCCAGCGAGGAAGGCGGCTCCTCCTCCTCCTCCTCTCCCAGCATCCACACGGTGACACTTCAGCTGAGGGAGCTGAATCATCCTTCAGTTAATGACAGGCTTTTAACCTGATGTCGAGGAGCCTCGCTGAGGTCTCTCCTCTTAAAAACGCCCCTCTCCACGGCCAGAAGGAGAATTGCTGGGACACAGGGATTGTTCCAGCCCTGGGATTTCTGCTGTCCCTCCTGGGAGCCGTGTGATGGGCAGGACGTGGCAGCAGGGACGCTGCAGGCAGCTCTGTGCTCCCTGCAAACACATTGTCCTGGTAAAGCAAGGGCAGCTAAAACACGTCCCCAGCCCTGCGGAACAGGGCAGGGAAGGGTCAGGACAGGAAGAGGAAGCAGCACAGTCAGGGTGACTCAGGACAGACCTCTCACTGCTCCATCATCGCAGCCAGGGCTTAGTTCTGAACCTGCTGCTGGTTCCCTCTGATCCCTAGGGCAAGAGCACACCCAGGGCCCTTCGGAGAAGCCTGAAGAGAGAGAACAAATGTGCAGGGCTTAAAAAGGGGTTTAAACACACCAGGTGGTCAGAAGAAAGCCAAGGAGCAGCTTGGACTGAGGTTGGTGCTGCTGAGAAATCCCTGAGCAGAGCCCAGGGGTCTCAGGAACAAGAACCCAGATCTTGAAGTGACTCAGAGCACTTGGGTTTGGCTGCTCCTGGGATGATGTCTGAACAGGTTACAGATGTCTGTTCTTGGGGTGTTGGGGGCTGATGAATCTCACCTACACCAAACTCCCCCAACAATGCTGGCTTGTACACAGTCCTGAGGAAATCTGGCCTCTTTCCCAACACAGAAGATGGGGATGGTCATTAAGGAGAATTCCATGGCAGAAAAGAGAAGAGGAGCAGTAACTGCAGCAGGGAATGAGGACGTGGGTGGGTTAAGGAGGAAGGGGGGATTTCAGGAAGGGCAGGAAAGAAGAGTGAGGATGATTGGGCTGCACAGTCCCTGGTCCTGTAAGGAAAGGAAAAGTTGCTTCCTCCACCAGGTAAAACTGTCCATGAAGGAAAGCCCAGCTGGAACCAGCACTGACATCACCTCTGGATCAGCAGTACAGCACACCAATGACACACTTGGAGTCTAATCAAATTTCAGGCATGATGGAGATCATCCCTGTTCCACTTGGGAGCACTGGGGTGAGTCAGGATTGAAGACACAAAGCCTGGGGAAAACAGAGGCTGGGGCAGTTTTGTAAGGAAGATTTTCCTTCCATCACAAGACTTTAAAGTCAAGGAACCAAGTCCTGCCATTAGTGCAGATATTTAAAAAGGGGAATTTCATTGCGGATTCCTAATGTCCTCTCCAAGGTGCAGGAGCAGTGAGATCAGCCTAAGCTGAGGTGACAGCCGGCCTGGCAGGAGGGTGGCACCAGCCACAGGCACTCCTGGAACAAAGACCCAGGCTGAGAAATCCAAATCCACCTCAAACGACCAAGGGCAGCCTGTTCTCTGCATTTCAAGCCAGATGATTGCTGAGAGCACCCAAATTTCCCTGTGTTTCCTTCATATTATGCATTCACAACACTGCAAGGCACCAAGGATGAGGCTCGGAGCCAGAAAATCAATTTTTTATGTGACAGCAGAATGACAGGCAGGATTTTAAGTGGATTTTGTGTATTCAGAGAGGCTGAACAGACAATTTGGGGGTTATTATTTCAGGAGCATTTGCTGAGATGTTCCAGAGTGGTCTCAGTATCACTTCTGCAAAGCAAAGGGCTCTGAAGCTGCAATCCCAGAAAGAAAACGCTGGCACTTCTGCTTCCCTTTGTTCTCTTTATTCCCTGATACATTAGCACAATTCACACAGGCAGGAAAAAAGGCAACTTGCTGTGAAGAGAGACAACTACATCTTATTTAAATACCTGACCTATTTCTAGTTTTCCTTTGCCTCACTCCACGAGGAGTCTGGATTTGCAGAAATAGCTGGAAAAGTGTGTCAGATCATGTGAAAAATGCTCTTCCCTGTGGCAAAGCTGGCATGAAAGGTGCATAACCAAAGAGATTCTTACTTATAGAAGTGCAGAGTTTGGAGAGGAAATGCACATTGCCAGGCTGATTCCCACTGTTAGAGAATGCTGGGAAGGGACCTTAGAGCCCATCCAGTGCCACCCCTGCCATGGGCAGGGACACCTTCCACTGTCCCAGGCTGCTCCAAGCCCTGTCCAACCTGGCCTTGGACACTGCCAGGGATCCAGGGGCAGCCACAGCTGCTCTGGGCACCCTGTGCCAGGGCCTGCCCACCCTCCCAGGGAACAATTCCTGCCCAATCTCCCATCCAGCCCTGCCCTGGGCAGTGGGAAGCCATTTCCTGTGTCCTGTCCCTCCATCCCTTGTCCCCAGTCCCTCTCCAGCTCTTCTGGAGCCCCTTTGGGCCCTAGAAGGGGCTCTGAGCTCTCCCTGGAGCTTCTCCTCTCCGGGTGAGCACCCTCAGCTCTCAGCATTTGCACAACATTTTAATTTTCACGTCGGGGTGTTACTACAGAACAACAGCTCCATAAACACAACGTGGACACACAACACCCACATGTCTGTCACCAGCTGCCCCTCCTGGAATCAGCCAATCCCACGGGACCTGCCCCAGACACAGCTGGCTCAGCAGGCAGCTGATCTCGTGCTGGAGATCACGGGCTGGATTCACCCCAGACAGGGTTTTAATGATAGGAGAAGAATTTCATCCAGTTTTTGGCAACGTGATGCCTCAGGAAGGTGCAAGAAGGTTTCAGCCTGAAGGAGAGGGATGGTGAAGGGCTGGTGACTGCCTGTGACCTGGCAATGAGGCCACTGGAGCCTCCATGTCCCTGGAATAACCACAGACAGCTCCTGAGCAGGCTTGGGGTGCAGCTTGAGAGCAGAGCCATGTCACCAGGCACAGGAAAATGCCTTTAATGACTGTCTGGCACACTTTGCTTCCTCACCTGCAGGAGAATTGATCCTTCTTCCTATCTCTGATTGCAGGGAGGGCAACTTTTCCCTGAAATGCTATTTTTGAGTCTCTTCCCTTCCCACACAGGACCTGCTGCTTCTTGTGGATCAGAGCCAAGGCTGTGATTCCTGGCAATGCCACTGCTGAACCTCCAACAGCAGGGGCATCATCCCAACCAACCTGGCACCCTCTGGCCCTCTGGATTCACCCCTCTGGATTCACCCCACACCTTTCACCAACACCTCACAGGGATTTGGTGCTGCTGCCAAGGTTGCAAGAAAATGGACCTGGTGATGTGCAGGGTTTTATGCTCCTGGATCAATTCCTCCACACACAGATAAATTTATCTAAGAACATGACATGGCATGAGATATCCTGAAGGTTTCCAGCCCAAGAGGGACACTGGTCACTTCCCAGGGCTGTGGTAAGGACAGTAACAACAATCCCAAGCAGTGTCAAATCCTGTCTATAGTTATCAAGAGCTGGTACCCATCAGCAGCTCCATCTCTCAGCAGGCAGAATTATCACTATTTCTGCTTCCATATTTTGAAGCTGTGCTGGGAGAAATCAGCACTTTTGCACATGGCACTGAGAAATTTGCTACATCAACCAAATGCCTGCAAAGCCAAAGCCATTAACAAATCAAACATCACAGCTCAGGCATTCAGCATGAATTTATTTTGCTGCAGTCATTCCAGCTGGGCAAAATATCTCTGTCCACCCCAGTTCCTAATCAGCCTCCATCCTCCTCCAGGCTCACCACAGTTAAATCTTTCACATTGCTCCTGAAAACTTGAGAAATTGAGTCGTGGACAGGGAAAAATGAGTCGTGGAGCAAATGTTTCTCTCAGAAGCAGATGAACTCTTTGTTCCAAGGCTGTCACGTCAGTTCATCTGCTCCCTATATGTTTTCTGAAGAGCCTTTGCAGTGACAAGATAAAATGCCAGCACTGTGAAATAATCTCTGGGGAAAGAGCCATCCCTGCTGCCTGAGGGCTCTGCCCCCACTGGGGCTGAGACAGCTGAAGGGCTGGGGGGGCCCAAATGCCAAATTAACCCTTCAGCTGGACTCAAGCTGCATGGGGAGCATCTTCCTCCCATCAGAACTCTTCCAAACACTTCCCACTGACATCCCAGTCATGGAACATTCCTCAGTCCAGCTGAAGCACTGCACCTCAGGATCTCAGCTTTTCACAGCTCAGGATCTTGGTGCAGACGGAGGTGGCTGATGGGCTTTTCAGTACAAAAAAAAAAGATAAACCCAGTCTTTTTGTGAAACTGTTCTGTCTCATGACGCCATTCCTGTGTGCAGCACAGCGAACTGACCTCTTCCCCTTGGCAGCCCAGAGCTTCTCTGCTGGCAGCTCCAAAGGCAGAACTCAGTGATGGGAGAAGAGCTGACAACACCCCGGAGCAGGGGACACGGGGACACAGTGACACCACACTCAGACCTGTCACACTCATGAGCACAGGACAGAGAAACCAAAAACCCAGTGGGAAAGGCCAGAGGATCAAAGGGAGTGAGCACAGGTGTGACCCTTGCAGGGCAGTGCTCTCTTGGCACAGATCCTGCTCTTAGCAAATGCTCTGAGTGAGGTTCTGTTACACCACACACTGGGAATTAAGCAATGCTCTGCCTTGCTGGGTGAACCTCCACGGCCTGGCAGGGCAAACGATTTATTCAGATGATTAGAGGGAGTCTGCCAGACCCTGAGAGCCGGGAAAACCCTCCTGAAGTCATTGAAATTTCTCCAGCGCTAAAATCCTGCCCCAGCCCCAAGAGCCAACAGCTGCTTGGGATTCCTGAGGAACAGAGTGCACAGAAACCTCCTGCTGCCAGCCCAGGTGAGCTGCTCAGTGACCCAGGCTCTGAAAAACCCACCTGAGAATGACCTGGCAGCTTAGAAATCCCTCCTGGACTTTGGTGAGATGCTGCCCCACAGCCTCACAGGGAGGTCACGCCTGTGGTGCAGCATCATCCTTGCAGCAGATGCTGGAAGGAGATCACAGAATCCCTCAATGGTTTGGGTTGGAAGGGACCTCAGAGCCCATCCAGTGCCACCCCTGCCATGGGCAGGGACACCTTCCACTGTCCCAGGGTGCTCCAACTTGGCCTTGGACACTTCCAAGGACCCAGGCACAGCCGCAGCTGCTCTGGGCACCCTGTGCCAGGGCCTCCCCATCCTCACAGGAAAGATTTTCTTCCCAACACTCCATCTGACCCTGCCCTCTGGCAGCTGGAAGCCATTCCCTGTGTCCTGTCACTGCATCTTTCTGGACCAGCCTTTCCCAAAGGTGATGACTCTCACCTGACTCTCTGGGTGGATGCATCTTCCCATGACTCCACTCAGGGAAGAACCAGCTACCCTTCAATTGCTGCCTGTAATTACTGCAGAACTCCTGCAGCATGAGAGGGGAACAGCTGCAATTACTGGCTCCATGTGTAAACACAGTGACCAGGAGAAAGGAGCTGCTGACAGGTAATTCTGAGCTCCTTGGGCAGAGCAGACACTGAGGTCACTCACTGGAGCTGCTCTTGGCTCTTTCTGTCCCTTCCACAAGAGCTGAGCTGCTGCCAGCAAAAGGCGGAGTAATTAAGGATAATTAATCTGCACTTCTGTGCTGAAACCTTTGCAAGGGCTTCCCATGATCTTGGGGAGGTCTTTTCCAACCAAAATCAATCTGTGATGTTTCACATCCTCCATCACCTCTGATCTCTCTGGAAGTGTGACCCTCATGTGCTGCTGCAGGGTAAGAGCAGAGTTCAGTCCTAGGGGAAGACCTGGGGATGCAGGAGCTGCACCTGGGAATGTTGAAATCCCATGGAGCCAGGCTGCAGCCAACACTCAGCAGCCTGCAAGTATGTCTATGACTTTAAAAAGCTGTTGCCTGGTTGGTGGGGTTTTTTGTATATTTTAATTAATACCAAGTTCTGATTTTAACCTTTGCTGTGCACACAGGGAAAAGCTCCCCAGCCTGAGTCAATCACTGCAATCACTGATTTTTTCACTTCACTGTCTGCAGCTACTTCTGTCTCACCCCAGCAGGAGCTACATTAACTCACCCCATAAATACCATGTCCTGTGACCCCAAATCCATCCAACTCTAACAGGTACTCGATGCTCTTGTGCCAAGAGGACGAGTCACACGTCCAAACTCTTCTAATTGGGATTAGGCATTTGAAAGCAGAGATGTGAAGTGAGGGGAAGACGCTCTCCCTGAGGATTTCACGGTTGCACTTGATGATTTTAAAGGACTTTTCCAAGCTGAGGGATTCTGTGATTTTGCTCTGCCCCTTGGGTAACCATCGGCTAATTATCCCATTTCCCCTTCCAAAGACAAACGGTGCAGCTGAACCCTGAGCACTCCAGATCTGCTCCGGAGATAACTCCCACTTGAGATAAAGGAGCAAGTGGTAACAGGAGCTGATTAACAGCCACACATGGAAATCCAAGCGGCAGCATGTGTCCGGGATTTACACACCGGAGCAGGAGCCCGCAGACCCAGCAGTTGGAGCAGCTGTTAACAACAGGGTCAGGCAGCACATTGAAGGGGTGTATTGAATTTCAAAAGCATCCTGGCTGGGATCGGGCTGGGCAGCAACAGAGGCCGGGCTCCCGTTCCCATCTGCAATCCCCTTGGACGGGAGCACAGCAGCTGCTGCATGGGAGATGTAGGGCAGTGAAATAAACGAGCAGAGGAAAGAAAAGTCACCTTACTGGTAATTTTCACATACCTTACTGGTACCTTTGATTAACTCAGAGCCTCTCTGCCCCAGAGACAGGTCTGAGAGCCCCCAGCCCCCCATCCAACTGTTCCCGAGAAGGCAGGATGAGAAAACTCAATTTATGCAAAGCCCCTCTTTCCGTGCACTATCGATTTCAAGGCAGCCAGTTGCTGTTTGGGAATGGGAAGCTCCCAAAGCAGGCGGGATTTCCCTGGGGAATTATCTTGGTGCCGGTCTCAAATTCACAGCCGGGGGCAGGAGGGCCCCTGAGCTGTCACAGCACTGGGCTCTACACGGACCTCGGGCTTTCCTTCAGTTCCTACCGACATTTAACAGCATCAGAGAGTGCAGGAGGGCGCAGTGAGCTTGTCTTGGCCTGAAAGGTCCCTGTGCTCTCCTCTTCCAGCCAGAACCATCCCCATCGCTCTCTCCTGGGCTGCTGGAAAATCCCCAATGTTTCCTGCTGACCAAGCTGAGTCTGAGAGGAGAACTGGAGCCTCCCACGCTGCAGAGCTTTACCTGGAGAAGCTGCAGAGCAGCTCCTGTCCCCTCAAGCAGCACCTCTGTGTCCTCTTTCACACAGGAAACCACAGCCCAAATCCAGCCCTGGCCGTGCACTCGCAGGCTGCAGCCTCTGGAGGCAGCTGGATCCCACCTTCCCAGAATGGCACTGTCTGGGTGTATTTCTGTACGTGAGCACTGTCAGATCATGGAATGGTTTGGGTTGGAAGGGACATTAAAGCCCTTCCAGTGCCACCTCTGCCATGGGCAGGGACACCTTCCACTGTCCCAGGGTTCTCCAAACCCCAATGTCCAACCTGGCCTTGGACACTGCCAGGGATCCAGGGGCAGCCACAGCTGCTCTGGGCACCCTGTGCCAGGGCCTGCCCACCCTCCCAGGGAACAATTCCTGCCCAATCTCCCATCCAACCCTGCTCTCTGGCAGTCTGAAGCCATTCCCTTGTCCCATCACTATGGATGTGATCACTGCATTATTGCTCTCACTTATGACCATCACCCAGATGTGAGCTGGTAAAACTCCTGCTGCTTCTGACTGTATCTGCCTCCACCTGCTTCTCCTCCTCAGGTTTATTTGATGAGGGAAAGCCAGCAGGCAAAGGATGGGATGGTTTGGCCATGAACAGAATGACAACTTTGAAAAGGATTTTCCCAAAATTCCACTTTTGTGTCTGAATGCAGCTCCTGAAGGGCAGTTGTTGCCTGTGAGGTGCCACTTCACAGCCTTTAGGGACAAGGACATGTTAATCCTAATCCAGATGAATTTAAGATTTTCCTAAAGGCTTCCAGGCACAGGATCATGAGACATCAACAGCTCCACAAATGCTGCAATCAGAATGGAGAGAAAAGCCCCAGGAACACCCCACTGCACAGGGCAGCATCTCCCACATCCCACTCCTGGGACACAGGGAAAAGCAGAGACTGGGAAAATGGAAATAGTTGATGGATTTACTGCTGAGCCAGGGATGTGCCAGTGCTCATTCTTGGTGCCCTGAAGCAAGAGCAGCAGGAAGAGCAGGGGCAGAGAATGGCTGTGGTGCCTGGAAAAGGGGGACAGGGCAGAGCCTCTGGCCCCAGGAGCACTGCAGGAGATGGGATGGTGCTGCTGGAACAGGATTGTGGCACCTCCTGCTTGTGGAACTCTGGCCTGGGGCTGCTCCTGCCTCTCCTCCTCACTTTTATCTCCTCATCTGCAGGATCCAAAGGAGAGGAAAACCAGGGATGAGCTGTCTGCTGCCTGCTTGCACAAGGACATGGAGAAAAGGGAGAAGAGGGTGCTGTGCTATTTCGAGCTGCCTCCTCCTCAATTCCTAGGGGTGGAATTTTACCTCTGGAGTGTTGATTGCTTTGTAGGAAGGATTTTAAAACTACTTACACAAAAATGATAATTAAAACCTAAATTAAACCTAGGCCTAGTCAACACTTCCCATTGCCATTGTTCTCAAAATCCAAAATAGCATTTCCAATTTGCCATAGAGATTTACTGGCCTTTTTCTACCATTTCACTAAAACAAACTCCAAATGCTGGGTTTGAAAATGATAAGTCTGTAGAAAGCTCCACTGGCAATAAACTTCCATCATGATTCCTTAACTCTGCAGCATCCAAAGTTAACTTCAAATTAAAAGAATTTTGAAGCACTGCCGTTACTTTGATTATTAAATCAACAACTTGGTTTAGTAAAATCAGTGGCGGCTCACAAAGTATTAACAAGAACAATTATCAAGTGTTGGCAGTTATATTTAGTGTTTGGGAACTATTTTTACAAGCTGAACTCAGCCTAGAATCAATACAGTTTAAATCCTACCTCAAGTCATTCTCTTAACATTTCTGCTTTTACTTTGGAAAACCAGAAAATGCTCAAAATAAGAGGAATGTCCTCTAAAGTAGAGTCCAAACCAATGGTTGGACTCAACGATCTTGGAGGTCTTTCCCACCCTCTGTGGTTCTGTGAAAGTTTAATGCTCATTATCTGGTGCAAAAAGCCTTTGGTAAATCAATAATCCAGAAAAATCATCTTCCAAACAATCTGTTCCAGCCCCTCTGCCCTTATGCCAGTAGACAGGGGAAATTAAATTAATAAGTGGATATTTAGAGCTGAGAACTGGGGTCATCAGCCCCAGCAGGGCTTGGCAGGTTGGGAGTGGAAAGGGCTCTGACACAGCTCTGGCCAAGCTCTGGTTGAATTTAATGAGTTGTTTGGTTTGGATAATGTCAGGCAGTGCAGACTGTGCCTCCTTATATAATCTTAAGTGCAAACAGACTTTGTGAATAAGCACTTTCAAGCCATAAGTGGGCTTTTTGTTAATAAATGTCAATAATCAGTTGCTGTAGCAACAAGGATTGATCCCCCTGGCTGCAGGAAGGCGGGGAGCAGGCAGCTTTTTTCTTTGCACGATTTCTACCCATCTGCTCTGCCAGAAACCCAATGGAACTGAGGGGTTCTTGGCACGTGGGCCTGGGATGGCTTCACCCAAACCCTGCTGGGGGTACTGGGAGGGGGTGGTGCAGCTGGTGCTCCCAGGGATGCCCCCCATGGGGCAGGAACTTTTAACTGCTCCACTCCTTTCCTGCTGGAAAACTCTTTGGTGCTGCCCAGGAGCCAAATGAAGCTTGCCCAGGTGAGCAAAGCCTCAGGTGACACCTCACAGGTGAGAGGGCCTGGCTCATGTTTGGCTCTGCTGCCTTTGACCAGAGCTGCTCAACCCAAGCACCAAACCATGTCTGTGGCCAGGATCTGTTTTGGGCAGTGCTAAAGCAGCACTGCTGTGGTTTAACAGCTCAGCTCAAGGAGCTCCTCCATGGAGTGAAAATGAAAGCAGGCACAGAGCCAAGCTCTGACAGTGCTCAGGTCCATCTGTGCTCCTGCCAGCCCCAGGCCAGTGCAGCAAACACTCACAAACAGGGGTTTAAAAGAAAAGAGTGAATGTGGCTGTTGGCCAGCAGGAGATGGAGCAGGGGCAGCAAAACGCTGGGAGTGTGGTGGGCAGGGGGGAAAGAGGGACAGGGGGACACCTGGGTGGGTTCCACCCCAAACATTCTCCCCCTCTGCTGTTCTGATGGGTGCTGGGCAGGAGTAATTCACCCTCAGCTTCTTTGGAACCACTCAGATGGCACCAGGGAAGAAAAAAAGGACATTTTTATCCCTGTTCTCCAAAGCTCTGAAGCTCCATCAGCTTCTGCTCCACCCATCCCACCTCTCCTGCAGTGATGGCTCTTCCCCACAGCCCCATTTCAAACACAAACCAGGAGGGGTTTGCTGAGGCAGCACCTCCTGCCCCTTGGTGCCTGTCCCAGAGCCAGGCACCCCCTGGAAACTTCTAAGACTCTTCCTTTGTCACCATCCCTCAGCATTCCAGGCAGATCTTACCAGAATGAACTGAAAAGATTCTGCTGGAGTTTGGCCCCAAGGTTCAGCAGGGCTGTTCTCACACCTGGGGCTGTCTGGCAATCCCTGGGCTGTCCATTCCCTGGGCTGTCCATTCCCTGGGCTGTCCATTCTCTGGGCTGTCTGGCATTCCCTGGGCTGTCCATTCCCTGGGCTGTCCATTCCCTGGGCTGTCCATTCCTTGGGCTGTCCATTCCCTGGGCTGTCCATTCCTTGGGCTGTCCATTCCCTGGGCTGTCCATTCCCTGGGCTGTCCATTCCCTGGGCTGTCCATTCCCTGGGCTGTCCATTCCCTGGGCTGTCCATTCCCTGGGCTGTCCATTCCCTGGGCTGTCCATTCCCTGGGCTGTCCATTCCCTGGGCTGTCCATTCCCTGGGCTGTCCATTCCCTGGGCTGTCCATTCCCTGGGCTGTCCATTCCCTGGGCTGTCCATTCCCTGGGCTGTCCATTCCCTGGGCTGTCCATTCCCTGGGCTGTCCATTCCCTGGGCTGTCCATTCCCTGGGCTGTCCATTCCCTGGGCTGTCCATTCCCTGGGCTGTCCATTCCCTGGGCTGTCCATTCCCTGGGCTGTCCATTCCCTGGGCTGTCCATTCCTTGGGCTGTCCATTCCCTGGGCTGTCCATTCCTTGGGCTGTCCATTCCCCGGGCTGTCCATTCCCTGGGCTGTCCATTCCCTGGGCTGTCCATTCCCTGGGCTGTCCATTCCTTGGGCTGTCCATTCCCTGGGCTGTCCATTCTATGGGCTGCCTGGCATTCCCTGGGCTGTCCATTCCCTGGGCTGTCCATTCCCTGGGCTGTCCATTCCCTGGCATTCCCAAGCCCTTCTCCACCTCAACAGCAGCAGCACATGTGGGACATAAGGGACATGGGATGGTTTGAGGCTGGAAGACTGGGCAATGAACAAAAATGTCTTGACATTGTGTTAAAGTTTCTACCATAGCCCTGAAGAAATGGTGAGAAATATTGGACAAAAGGGCAGGATGTTTTTGTGTGTTCACAGATAATATTCAGCCCAGCTCTGAGAGGAACCAACAAACTGACAGGCTGACCTGATCAGGTGCTAACATGGTTTGGTTTTCTGCATTTTAAATCACTTTTGTAGCTCTTCTATGAAAGCATTTTCATCATATCCTTTTCTACATCCCTCTGTGAGGAGCAGCAGTCAGTCCCATCCTCTAGGAAATGTTACTGGGATCAAATACTCTGAAAATCCCCCCTCCCACAAAAACACAGAATTTCTTTGATCATATTGTCAGGAGACCCTTTTTTGCACCCTGAAGTTGCAGGGCACAATGCTGTGATGGGGAATTGCTGGTTTGAGAGATCACAGATCTCTGACCTGCCACCATTTTCCTCTTTGAGGATTATCAAGGGCTTTCCAAATGACACATCTTCGCAGAATTATCTTTCTCTGATGGGATCTCTCTGGATAATGTGTTTAAGTTGTTGCAGCTCTGTTGGCAGCACCTCCCTGGTTTAATCCTTGCAAACAGCACATGCCTCAAGGAGATGTTCTACTTAACATCCTCCTGTGATCCTGGAGAGATTCAGGGTTGCCTCCAGACAGCCCCGAGAGGTTCCCCCTCACAAGCCCTGATCTGACAGGTTCAGAATTTCTGATGAAATCAGCCTGAGAATGAGGCAGGAGGTGCTTCTGAGGGCCTTGGCTGGCCTCAGCTTTGGAAGGAGATGAAGCTTTAGCAGAGGATGGAGGCCAAGGAAGCTGGAAGGGCTTTGCTTGAACCATGGGAAGCTTTTGTTTCCCAGTCCAGGGCCTGGGCTCCTGCATCCCCTGAATCACCTCCACACATGGGACATGAACCATCCCCAGCTGAGGGACACGAGTGACCAAACCCAGGGGCTGCAAGGGACAACTGGCACCAGGGAAAGGACCTCAGCACCAGGGAAAGGACCTCAGCACCATCCACCACCTTAGTCTGGGTCTTAACATGACCTGGGAGCAGATTTTCCCTATGGATATCACCTGTGAATGCTTCCAGCAGCTTCTCTGGCCAGGCAGACCCCGGGAGAGGATCTCAGCTGCTTCTTCCTGCTGCCTGTGGAGCCACCTCCACACTTGCTCCTGATTTTTATGTAGAAGAAAGTTGATAAAAAACAAGTTGGAAACTCCAGAGAAAAGATTTTGGCTGAAGGGTGGAACTGTGAAAGCTCAGTCCTGGAGGAGCCCAGTTAGAATTCTGGAGGCAAAGGAGTCTGGAGGGGTTTTTTCAAGTACAGCAAACACTTCTCCAAGCCCAGGTGTTCCCCAAGCACCCCCAACACATCTATTTCCAGGATAGGATGCTGAAGCAATAACTCCTGGTGGGAACACCAGCAGTCTGATATCAGAGTATTATCACTTGTTTGAAAGGAGCTGCAGGACAGGAACAAAAAGCCCCCATCAGCTGGGATTTTTCATTCTTTCCACTCCTAATTTACTGGGAATTTTCTGTACCACAAACTCTGCACTGATTGCACCACCAGGGACACCTCACCAGGCTCTCAGCCCAACCTGGGAGGATTTTGTGTATTTTATATATTTTATGTATATGTATTTTAATTTCCATCATCCCAAAGATGGAAATTATCCCACTTAGTTTCCTGAGAAATTGGAATTTATGAAGACACTGGAGAGAAGAAACCACTTCCTGGACATGTCTCTCCTATGCTGGGGGATTATAAAGTGGGAATCTATTACCCTATGTTCTTGTTTGATGCTGATAATTAATATTTATCATATTAACTGCAGAGAACCTCTCTGCCATGTTTCACTTCAGCTCAACCAACCACCTCCAATGCCAAGAGCTGAGGTTGTTTCAGCAGCAGCTCCCCTGTGGGGTCACCCTGAGGATACCCCTGACCACCCACATGGGATTTTGGAAGAGGAAACCTCTAACCTTGATCCCAGCTAATCCAAACTGGGACTGTTGTGTACCCTGCACACAGCCTGGGTTTGTTTCCAGCAGAAGTTCAGAATCGAGGATATGAAACAAGTTTCAGCCTTTTCTGAGTTGCCCAGGCGATCCCAGCTCTGAGCACTGCACGTCCCTGACTCCCCCAGACAGGCCCTGGGAAGGTGAGAGTGTGAGCACACTTTGGGAGCCCTTCGGGAAGCTCAGGATCCTGTTTTGACCAGCTGAGCTCCTGTTTGCATCAATGAATGGACACTGGAAATGTCCAAGGCCAGGTTGGACAGGGCTTGGAGCAGCCTGGGACAGTGGAAGGTGTCCCTGCCCATGGCAGGGGGGGCACTGGATGGGATTTAAGGTCCTCTCCAACCCAAACTGTTCTCTGATTCTGTGACATCCAATCATTTTTACACATTCATGTCAGTTGTTGCTAAGCAAGTAACAAAATATCCAAGATAAAATAATTTATTGTGTTTTTTTCAAGCATTACTCCACTGGCAAGCAACCAAACAGATTTTGGCTGCTGGTGTCTCAAACCCTTCATTTTGGGGGTTTCTCAAAGGATCATTTTGCTCTGGAACATGATGGTGGCCCCTGGTGCTCCTCACACACAGGGTGAGGCTTATCCTGGCAGTGCTGCTGTGCCAGGGACAAGGACAAACCCCAGGGCTGTGCCAGGAGGGAGGCTCCAGAGAGAAGCACACAGGAACAGTCCCACCAAAATCCTTCCTGGGAGAAAATAAACCCAAAGGGGGGCACAACTGCAGAGAGATCTCAGTGAGGGGGGGGAACAAGCACTGCCCATAAAGGAGAAAAACCACAAAAAAGAGCACTTGGCTCAGCTTTAGGGGACACAGAACACTGTGCTGGGGAAGGACCTTCCACCAAGAGCTGTGCCCTGGCCTGGCCAAAGGGCCACTGTGGCCACGTCTGAGGCAGCCCAGCCTGTCCTGTGTCTCCCCATAGGACGTGCCCAGACCTGCAGCTCCAAGTGTTCCAGGCAGGAGTTATGGTGCATCCCAGGTGCATCCCTTCCCCTCCAGCAAACACTGCCTGCTTTCATGTCACACCTCAGGTCCAAGCAAACACACCGAGGTAATTGCAGGGACGCAGAAAATCACCCAGGAAAAAGCAGTGCTTGGCCAGGGCTGAGAGACAGAGGTGGAGCTGTCATCAGACATGAAAATCATGCAGAGAGAACTGGGGGCATGAGCAGGAGAAAAACCAGGACAATAAAAACGTAATATGGACTATATGAAACCAGATTTCAATCCCACAGAACCACAGAATATCCTGAGCTGGAAGGGACCCATCAGGATCAGCCAGTCCAACTCCTGGACCTGCACAGACACCCCAACAATCCCATCCTGAGAGCACTGTCCAGAGGCTCCTGGAGCCCCCTGGAGCTGTGACCATTCCCTGGGCAGCCTGATCTCTGTTTATCTGAGCAGCAGATTCCTCCTGGCCCATGTTTCCTCCTGCTGGTGGACACAAAGCTCTCAGTGAGCGAGACCTTGGACAGAGCTGTGACCTGGGGGAGGGCAGGGAACACTTTGTGTCCCAAGCAAGGGCATCACATGTATGGAACGAAGCAGCAGCAACACAAGGAGGAAAATATTTCCACCCTGAAGCTCAGAATCCAAGTGAAAAAGAGAAATATTCTCACACTGCAACCTTCAACCTGCTGTGAGTCTAGGCCATGGCAGGGGACACTGGGGACCTGGAGCTGGCACCTCCAAACAGGTAGGAAAGTGAAATTTGTGAATTAAAATCTCTTTAGTCTTAGGCCTGAGACTGAATGCTGAAGTGAAATAAGTCAATTAAATAGAGTTCAAAGTATTTATCCTGTCTTAGCCTAAATCAGTTTTAATAACAGGTTTGTGTGCCAAGGGTTTAATGGCTTCAGCAAAAATATCTCCAATGTACCAGATGAAATAACTCTGTGTAGGAGCCCTACAAACTCCAACCCACCTTCTAATAATAAACTGTTTCAGGCTTTCATTTTCTAAATTGTTCTGTGTCCTCTGGAGAGGTTCCCTTGAACCTGCTGCATAATGAGAGATTGCAATAAATCTTGTCAAACCAGACAAACACCACGAAATTTTAATTTTACTTTTAAATTGCAGCTGAGTGCTCCAGTGGATGTTATTTTTTGGTAACTGCCACATAACTAAGGCGGAGGAGCTTGCTTATTTTTAACAGGAGAGTGTTATTGTCTCCATGTGTTAAAATATTTAGTTGTCTATAAAAAATTCAACCTTTATAGATGCAGAGATAGATTTGCTTCCCCTGCTGTAGATCTGGCTAGCAAGGGAGAGAAAATACAGGAGATAAGGGGGGGAAATACAATAATTGGAAAGGATGCTTTATCCCCCTGGTAAGAGAGGGTTCTTTTTTCAATTTGGAAAATTTTCTGCACCAAAAATCAGATTTTCAGCACAGAAAATCCCTCCACACCTGCCCCACTGTGGTGCTGCACAGCCTGAGCCAAGGGGCTGAGAAGCAAAATTACTTTTGTTGTTAAATCACACACCACAACCCAACCCCCCCCAGCTTGTTGGGACATGTCAGAAATGTTTGGTGCTGTTCCCCCATTTCTGCTGAGGGGAGTTTGCAGAGCACTGAGCAATCTGCACACTCAGGGTTTCTCTCCATGCTGAGCACATGGAGCTAAAAATAAGGGACAATGCTGTTCCTTGGAGCCCACGAGGATGCAGGAGGCACCTACCTCCTCCTCCTCCTCCTCCCCCCCCGCCCCCGCCCGGCTCCTCACC